>BOPP01000516.1:28843-44538 GCA_017312745.1 Gryllus bimaculatus | reverse complement strand
GTCCGCAATAATGAGGGAGTTGGAGGAAAGAGGCATAGCACGTTACCTTATTAACATCATTGGTGCGATCTTAACCCAAAGAGTAATTACTGTTGTAAAGGGCAAAGAAATAGAAACGACAGTAGGAGTCCCACAGGGTTCAGTTCTGGGTCCAACACTGTGGAACATAATCTTTGACGGAGTCCTCCGACAAACAACCCCCGAAGGGACGACACTCGTCGCGTTCGCAGACCGCGAAACTGGATAATCTCGTAAACATTTATAAGGACCTCTCTTTCAAGAATAACTTGTAATCCTACAACATCCGCTTGTCTTAGAAAAGTCCCCTCTATCTTGAAACTTCTCGTTTCATTGCAGAGTTACAAGAATATTTTGAAGGAGAAATAATAGAACAAATTCCTTGCAAACAATGGGTACCTGTTGACAGAATTAACTTAGAAATATTTTAATTACCAATTGTTGAATTTCTAGAAAAGTTTTCATTGAAATTGGATGCTCTGCTTCCACACTCTTACATCGCGACACAGCAAGCTCTGTATCTAAACCAGATGAAAGAAAATTTTTATCCGGATTCCAGTCCGCTTTTTCAAAAAATTATTCCTTGTAATCCAAGATGCAATTCAGGGAATTCACTGGAATAATGACCAAATAATCTTAATTTATGCTTCCACTCCATCCTTTTGTTGTACTTTACAGAAAACAACAAAATTAAGCATCTAACAATAATTGCTATTTTGGAATGCCTGAAACATGACACAAATGCCCCATTTTCTATATCAGTGTAAACTAGTAAAAACTTGAAAAAAATTTGAGTGTTAACAGACGTATAGATAGTCAGCGCTCACTACAAAAACTATAAAAAAATTCTTAATTTATGCTTCCACAAACACGACTTCAATATCACTGCTGAAGGGCATTTCTTTGCAACGTCGCATGAAAAGAGAGAAAGATGAAGGTGGGGGGAAACAACTAGAAGATTAGCTACGAAAGATAGTCTTCAAACTTGCTAAGAACTAATTAATTCCCCTAGGAAATTATTTGAGTGGGCTGATGTAAATGTGAAAAACATTACCTTTATATTTTTTTCTAACATTGAAAATAATGCAGAAAGTGAACTTTTGTGAAGGAGATACGAAAATATAAAATCTGTAAAAGGCACAACGAAAATTTATAGTGTCATTCCTTTATCAACACATCATTAAACCATTTTCTTTTAAAAGTTAAGGAAAGAAAATATCAAATTAATAAACCAAATCAAGTAACATTGTTTACATTATTGTTTATATTGTCTTTTAATTTCAATTTAATCGGGGTTTAAGTTCTACCTTCATGTCTGGCTCATTGTAAAAAACATATATAGAGATATTTCTGTGCGTGGTTCTGTGTTACGTTGTAACGGCGGCAGTGGTGTTCTGCTGCTTGGCCCGTGCACAGAGATGATGCGACAGAGACTGCAGCAGAACGGTGAGTAGCAATTTCTGTTATATTTAATTTCTCGAAACAATATCGGTGTCCAATTTTGAAACATCCCAGACGTATTTAAAAGAATTCACTGATAGTTTTTTCACTGTTGAAGACGGGTGTCGGGTTATTCGAGAAATTTAAAAATGTTTTTTACTCTTGAGAAAGTCGAGAAATGTTTTCCATGCAAAAATAAAGAATCGGGAAAATACAACCCCACTCTTTGACATATTATTTAACTTCCTGAATTGGTTGTGAGGAACACAGGGGGTAGCTGGGCAGGGCGCCAACTTGCTGAGATGCAAAAATTTTTAAATTATTTGCACAAATGTAAAATAACCCACTGTTTTTTAAAAGTATTGTGTTATTTTCTGCATTCTTACGAACTACCTCAAAGAAAGCAATTCTGAGCCACAAAGTAATAAAAGTAATATTTACACCTTTGAGTAATAAATTCCATTTGTTACTCTTAGAAATAATGACGTAGGCTTAGACTTTTTCGGTGCATGTGCATACTCAAACGATGTTTACGAATTGAATTTCTTAGTGAACTGACACCTTAAGTCCAATATCAAACTGCGTATTACTTACAATATGAGTTTATAACTTGGCATTGATGTACAAACTTCCAGATACCATTTAAATTGTTCGTCTGGATTGTGATAGTTGACATTTGTTGAGGGCTATTCTTTCCATAATTTTAAATTGGATTGCTTTTTTAAAATTCATTCACTTAGTATTATAGGCTGGTACGCTTTGATTTTTGTTTTTCATTTATTTCAAGTGATTTTACTTGAGTTAATTATTTTTTTTTGTTCTTTGTGTTCTACCATAGCATGAGTTTTCCCTTATTACTTCCGTGTACCCGTGTGAGAACTCTCGCATGTGAAACCTCCACAGTCTTCCCTATCCTTCTATTTCTATTCTAAGACAGAAAGTAGTTAACGAAATAGATTTATTTGTCTAAAAATGTGTAAAGGTAACTTCCATTGTACTAATGCAATATCAAATAAAAATAAAAAGCAATACAACTGATAGTATTTACTTGGCTGTCCTGGTGACGCCGCGTCCATGGCAAAGGTGCCGACGTTTCGGTTGCCATTCTGCGACCTTCCTCAGGGCGTAATGCGTGGAGATATTTTTTTGGCTCTTTTGCCACGCGAGGAACGTGTTGCGTTGCGTGAACTACGTAAGCCCGAGAACCTCGTTGTAGTACCCGCAAAGGTAATGCCACAGTGGTCATGAAAACCATAGACTACCATTCTAAAGTTGAGGCGTTACTGACAGATCAGGACTACTGTCCTAAAAAGCAACCCCGTTCGGAAGCTGAGGGGAGAGGTCGTGGCACGGGGAAATAACTCGGCTGCTATAGAGCCAGAGGCCAAACCTAGGATAAAACGTGGCAACCACTGTACCCCTAGGCTTTATGGTCTCCCTAAGATACATAAACCTGACGTGCCACTGCGCCCCATTGTGAGCGCTATTAACTCTCCCACCCACCCTCTCACCCGCTATGTGGCCGACAAATTGCAGCCTTTGACTCACGACATCAAGTCAGCTGTCAGGAATTCGGCCCACCTTATTGACATTTTTAAGGAGCATCGAGTAAATGACTCGGTCATCCTCGTCTGCTTCGATGTCACGTCTTTGTTCACAATGGTTCCGGTGGACGAGGCGGCCACTGTCATTTGCAGGAAACTTTGCTCCCATGGGCTCACTCCGGAATGGGCCGACTTGGCTGAGATCTGCCTCACGTCCGCTTTCTTCCAATACCGTGAGCAACTATGCTGGTGAGTCGGAAAGTAAACGGCAGTCTAGGACAGTGTTAACCAGACACCCATCCACTGAAACCGTTTTCTCCCGCCGGCTCTCACCATTACCCGGCAACTAAACGGGGTGTTTTGAAAACTCTCGCCATCAGAGAAACTACAGTGGGTGATAAAGAATCGTTGGACTCTGAAATGGAGCTCCTAAAGACATTCCGAGCCAACGGATACAGCGCTAACGCTGCCAACCAAGTGGTACGGCAAGCTACGACCTCTGTCAAAACTGTTGATATCACCACACCCAGAGAAAACCAACCAAACAATAGCCACTCTGCCGTATATACGAGGTGCCACGGATAAGATTGGCAAGCTTCTGAGCCGCTTCGATATAAAGAGGGCCTACGAAGCCCAGAAAAAACTCGGGCAAAAGCATGTACGCGTGAAAGATCGCGTCCCTCCCCTTATGTCATCGGGGGTATACGAGATCCCATGCAGCTGCGGCCATAGTTACATTGGCGAGACGGGACTTACCGTACAGGAACGCATCCGGGAACCTATTCGTAATTATAAATACAATAATACGAATAAATCGGCCGTAGCCCTGAACGAAAACTGGCCACGCTATTCTATTTGATGACACACGCCTCTTAGCAAGTGGACCACTGGGGCACGAGGAGGGTAAAAGAGGCGGTGGAAATACTCAAACACCCTCATAAATTGAATGTTGACCTCGTCTACATGATGCCTGTAAACACCTATTTTACGAGGACGTCCGATCTCGACCGGAGTCGCCAAGCAGCGCCCGTGCAGTGAAGATCTACGTTCATTACTTCCGTCACGACTTCCTCCTGCGACTTGGTCTCCGCTGCGGCGCGACAAGTACCTGGCGCACGTGGTTGAGCCCTGCTCCCACGTTGTGTTACGTGGAAAGTACGCGCAGTCTTCCCTTCACGGGAAGTACAATACGTACCTGGTGCTCTTGTGATTGAGCGTCGCTCACACGAGACGTTAAGTGAAAACCACGGGGGAAAGCAGCGAAGGTCGAGGATTTTCCCCGCGCTTGAGCGCTGCTCTCGCGGGGCTTGAGCAAAAATGCTCCGCTAGTCCATGTCTACCATTGAGAAAGGCGCCACCCCTCGGCGCTCGTCGTTGGGGATGAACAACCACAACGTGAGCACATGCGCTCCCTAAGTGACAGCGTCACCTGGTCGAATTCGACCAAGTGGGCGCTGCCCCCAGCACGGAAATGCAGCACCGAGCTGGTGTACCTCCACGGGATGGAGTTGGTAAAGCAAGCCACTCTGGACATGGAGGTCATCGCAGTAGGTGCTGAAGACATCCCGCTCGGAGCCAATGTGAAATTTATTTTACCAACGCCGCCTACACCGCCACCACTTCCCAAACCGCCGCAGGCGCGGAAAGTCCAGCCGCTGCTGCCCAAGCAGCAGCCAAACCAGCGAGCCACAACTGCCGCAGACGTATCCGCGATGCTTGCCGGTAGCCCGGCTGGCGTGATCTGTGCCTTCGCCGCCCTCAATATAGGCCTTCTGGCCAACTGGACAACGTTCCGGGAAGCCGGAGCGGGAGCAATCCCGCAACTGGCGCCAGGCAGCCAACTCCTCGCTGGTATGAACGCGGTTTTGCAGGCGCCACTACGGCCCGTGGGGGCAGCGCCATCTCTCCTGATCGGCACACCTGTGAGGCAGCACTCGGTGCGCGAGCGCGTCTGCTCTTTCGAGCAGCGCCTCTCGCCACCCGCTGTCTCTTCTATCTATCTCTTCGGGAAGCGACGCCGTAGCGACGCGGCCACCCAGAGCAGCACTGAGCCCAAGGGCGCCCCTAGTGGCGCTACACATGGAGCGGCTACTAGCTGCCCCTGTGGAGGTGAAATCAACCCGTCCCCCAGCGAGCCGCCCGGATTGGTCAGCGATGCTTTGCCAGGTTAGGCCGGTGCGTTCCCCACCGCCCAGCATCCCTCCAACTCTCCGCTGACTGAGGAGGAGGGCAACATTGCGGCGCTGACAGCCGTCGAGCAAACGCCACAGCGCGCGAGCTCCGGATAAGCGCCGCCCCCCGACCCGGGAAACGCGGCGGGCGCCTCGCATGCCACCGTCTCCCCACCGACAAAGCGCCCTTGCCAGCGCGAAGGCTTCTCGGAGCCGGAGGCAATGCAGCCGGCACAGCTGCAAAGCCCCAACAGCGCCTCCGGCGGGGCGAGAGAGCGAAATAAGCGAAAACGCGCGGGAAGGACGAAGAGAGGGCCAAATCAGGCCCCCGACGCGCCTGCTACGCTACGAGCTCCTCCACAGGAACAAGAAAGCTGCGTCGGTGCGGTGAGTGCGCCAACAGATTCTGCGCGTCGGCAATCCTCCGCCAGCCCTTCCTTAGGTGACGAGCAATCTGACGGCTGGCAACTCGTCTACGGTAGCCAGCGCAGTCGGCCCGAAGCCGGAAACACTGTGACGGGAACCTCCGCGCAGGTTCCATCCGCGGATGCCCTCCAGGTGGACGCCTCACGTCCACCGGTCGCTTCACGGCCTCCAAAGAGACCTTACAAAATACGTCTGAGCATCACCTCAGACAAGGTCTTAAAGCACGGCAGAGAACTTGGCTCAGAACGGGGCACAAGGCGACCATTGCGAAGATCATCAGCCGAAATGGACGACCAGTGTATGAAATACACACCTTTGACCGTGTAGCATACGCAGAAGCGGAGCGATACGCTCGCAGCGAAAACATATTTTGTTATTCGCACCCGTCTCTGTCCGAGAACTCTGAAAAGCTCCTCAGAGTACTTGTCAGGGCTACCGCAAGGCTACACCACTGAGAACGTAGAAAACGAACTCAAGCTCGGCTACGCTCTCAGAGCAGTCAGACAAATCTGCCGGCTGAAGGAAATCGTGGTCGCCAGAAACCACGATTCCGGTGTAGCCAATGGTGCAACAGGCACCGAAACGCGACGGGTAGAAGTGCCCACAGGAACGTTCGCCGTCACCCTCAGTCACAGCGCAGCGTGGCGTAAAATATATCTCTTAAAGCAACTAGAATCATTCGCAAACGAGGTTGAAAGGGAAAAGGGCTAGATCTCGATTTTGTATGCGTTGCTGCCGATGGGGCCACATCGCTCGTAATTGCGAGTACGATGTGCGCTGTCGCCTCTGCACGGGCGAGGGTCACCCTGCAGGAGACGAGAAATGCGGAACGGCGCATTGCCCAAAACGCGGAAATTTTAATTTAAAGCCCGTCTGCTGCAATTGTAAGCAGCATCACGCAGCATCCTTCACAGGATGCAGCCATTGCACGTTGCCACCGCGTCCGTCAGACGCGCGTGCAATAGGAACCGAGGGACCCTCACGCCAAGTAGTTCCTAATAGAAACTCGGCGCCTCGGTCGGCAGCTCGCGGCGGGCCGGCCTGGAACGAGGTCGCGCAGCGCCTCAGAGGACAACGCAACGCCCTCCGAGGTGGCCGGAGCGCGGCCCACTGCACCCGCAGCTGCCGGCCAAACAGTCACTAAGAGCCAGTTCTTAGCGATGTTTGAGCCAATCCTTAACATGATACCCGACAATGTCTAGACAAAATCACAACGTAGACAAACGAATAGCACATTTCCGCGCTTTCACTTGGAACGCGCGAAGTGCAATCTTCAAAGCCCAATAAATTAAACATTTTGCATAAGAATTCGATATGCAACTGGATATATTGGCTTTACAAGGAACGTGGCTCAGTGATGAACACGAATTCAAACTCCGGGGATTCGCTGTTTATCGCCGAGACCGGGCTGGCAGGCCAGGTGGCGGAGTAGCAATCGCGCTGCGCCGGGAACTGCCGAAATCCCGAAAAGCCGAAATATTGCTCTGGCGACTCTACAGGCGGTCGGGGCGTACGTCTTGGTAGGAAACGGCCCACTACTAGTCGTATCTGTCTACTACCCAGGCCAAACCTTAGATCCGGCTGGAATTGATGCGCTTCTCGCACTAAACTTCAAACTTATCCTTCTGGGTGAATTTAACTCCAGACATAGAACTTCAGGCGGCCTCGGAGCAAACAGAAACGGCAACAAAATTGCCAATCTTGTAGCGACAATTCGGGGAGTAGAGATCTGCGCACCGAATAGTCCCACGCATTTCCCGGAAGTACGAAACAGGAACCGGGCGTTATTGATTTTATGATTGTAAAATGCGTTGAGTGTGTGGTTCCCCGCTCAATTGCCGTACTGGATTCCAATCATAAACCAGTAACATGCGTTGTGGCGTCCCTTGCATGCGGCAAACAGCTGTGTGGAGCCCGCGAGAGATTTGATGCTAGCGCGTACTTCTTTCGAAGTTTTTGTTCTGCCAGCGAATTCAATTGTGGTTTGATTTGGAAATGTATTGTTATTTTATATTTTCCTTGGCATTTTTATCGATGCGTCGTGATTTGACGGGAAGCCCTTCAATAAATGTGCTAAGGAGAATTGTAGAAAGTGAGAGAAGTTAAAAATATTCACGAAGAGAAGAAAGAATTGCTCAGTTTGATTTCCTGGCTGTGGCGATTATTATAGAGGTAAGCTGCCTTGTCTACAATAATTATTAAGTTGGTTTGCTTCGAACATGTCATAAGGATAAATAATCACTATAAACATCAGTAATTGAATAAGTACTTAATTTTTCTTAAAAAATATTTTAGATAACGTGAATTTTGCAAATATTTATTATACCAATACAAAAATGATTATACAATCTAACTTTATGCAAATTAGTGTTTACTGAAAATTAAAAGTGTTTTACTTGTAAGCATATTTACATTGATTATAAAAGAGAAGGAGGTTTGTATATATTATAAATATAATATTTCTTGTTGTGGCTAGTGATTGATTACATTAGAAAAACTCAATGGCCATTTCCTTTACTTTTACAGGGAGAAGCCAAGCCTCTCGTTGAAGGAAATTTGGAAGTATGTGAATGAGTATTTAAGAAATAATTATGGAATTAGGTCTTGTATGGAGGAAAGGAAATCTATTGTGTACTATAGGCGTATGTGGATCTACAAAATTAAGAATATTTTCTTCCAAACTATATGAAAAATGAAAAGAGTGAAGACAATTGTGAAATTGTGCTAAAAAAGTGACTATGTACAGAATATTTCAAATATGTGCAGTGCTCTATTATTCTGTCAATTTCTATAATTCAAAGTCCCATTAGTCTGCCAAATATTATATTTTATCACAATTTCAGTTTGGTACATTCTCAGTATTTAGAAGGGAAAGTATTTTTTATTTAATTTATTATTTGAAGTAAGATTTTTGTCTTATTTTTGTTTCTTCTATTATATAAATAATTGTATGCTATGCAATATACATTATGGAGTAAATAAAAAGAAAATTTAATAAGTCTACGTAAAATTAATACTATCTTTAAAAATAAGAAAGAATTCTTCACATTTTAATATTGTTAAAGACAACAATTGTTCACAACCAGTTCCCGGCGGAGCTACAAAAGAGGGCGGAGACGGCGCTCGCAAGGGCGCTGAGGCCGTCGGCTCCGCGCATCCTGCGCGAGACCGGCACGGCGGCGGACAGCGGCGTGCACAGGGCCTTTCACAGAAGAAAGGGCCCACAGCACGTCGCCTTCACCTTCCGCGCACTGTCCCCGCACAAGCCCTCTGAGCTCTGTGACGCGGGGGAGCAGCAAGTGCGTGGCAGGGGATCGCCTCTCACGGATGCCGGAAACCGCGCGGGCAGCGCGGATGCACGCTTCGCTGGGCCAGCGTCGCTGGGGACCGAAGACGTCGCGGCGCCACGGACGCTTGATCGAAGTCGGCGCCGTGGCGTGCTTTGAAAGTGTATATAGTGTTGTGAAGTGTTGTGTTTGTATGAATGAATTAATGCGTTTGTAAATATAATTATTATAAATGTGAATGCGAGTGAGAGAAAAAAATTAAAACAAGAAAATAGAACAATTTCAAGATCTCCCAATTAAAAAATAAAAAAAGTCTAAAAACTAACAAACCCCAAAGTGGGAATGTATTTAGTTATAGTTATAAGATAGTTTTAGTTTGTAAGCAATAAAGCCTTCCCTAACTGCACAAGCCAAATCAGCTGCTCTTATACATAATGTACCCCAAAGACAAATAAATTCCTGCCTCTCCAGTGTAACTGGAGGGGGGGGGAACTGACAAAAACCGACCGGACGCGGTCCTAGCTGCTCCGCAACGTCCGATTACGGACGAACGCGCCTCCTCTCACCCCGCAGGGAGCCCGCCCCAGATTGGCAGGTGCACTCTCTTCGCATTGGCCGACCACCCGGCCAACCAGCCCTCGGGTAGAGGAGAAACTGAGCCTGATTTAAACTTGTGCGCAGTACATCTCCGCATTCGAGATGAGCAATTTGCCTTCCGACCGGGGCATTCAGCCTCACTGCAGGCACCATGTATGGCCCAGCAGATATCCGTTGACCTCATACTCTCACAGGATGTACCAGTCGTATACCTCGACATGGTACAAGCCTTCGATAATGTGCCACACAATACACTTCTTTCCAAACTAAGACAAAGCCTCCCTAAAGATGTAACGGATATGATTGCATTCTTTCTCACAAACCGCACCTTCCTAGTCAAAGTGGGAAAAGCGAGATCCTCAAATAGCGGGATTTTTGCCGGAGCCCCCCTAGGCTCCGTATCCTCCCCGCTTCTGTTCTCGCTATATGTCAATGGCATACCACGGATTAGGCTATTCCTGTATGCTGACGACATAGCAGTCCTAGCAAGAGGAATGAACCTGAATCATTAACTGAAAACACTACAAAAACGGATGAACTCTGTAGTGGGCACAAGAAAACCACTTAACTTTCTCAGCGGAAAAGTCTCAGGCAATCTGCTTCTCTCGCCCCAAACACAAACACACAAAGCTGTTCAAGCCGCCCAAACAAATCGAAATCGGAACCAAAAAACTTAAATGGGCGCCAAAGGCAACCTACCTGGGTGTCACTTTCGACTGGAGCATGCACTGGCACTTACATGTCAGACGAATCCGCTCGAAACTTCACCTAAGGGTCCGTCTCATAAAACCTCTCCTAAAGGAACCTTCTGTCCCCTTGGATCTTCACCTGGCACTCTATAAAACGAGCTGCCGGCCTGTGGTCACTTACGCCGCGGCGACGTGGTGGACCACAGCACAGAAGTGCAAGGACACACTAGTGATAATTCAGAATAGAGTTCTGAGACTCATGAAAGTACTGAGGAAGGAACTTGATATCGAGTCCTTCACTCAATGCTTGAGACGGCTATCATTCAATGAAGCCTACCAAACCTTTTAGTCAGACGAAGCTCCGGCTACGCTAAAAATGTTTCAGAAACATGTTCTTACCATAGGGCATAGACGACACGCTCACCATTCAGACATACTAAGGGCATAGAGCGAAACACAATTTAAAATGACATAGTCACAAACCTGACTAAACAAATCGCCTAACTGGCAAAACGACTAAGATCTGTCGCGAACCTAAACAAACAATTTACACCTAGCAGTAATACGCAAAAGGCGTGTGCACTGCAATTTCGATCAAGTATCCTCTGATCAATAGATCACGATGCGATAGAATCACCACACCGACATTCGGCTACGCCGAAAAAAAATCTCCGCGCATTACGCCCTGAGGAAGGTCGCAGAATAGCTACCTTCGGCACTTTCGCCATGGACGCGGCGTCACCCGGACAACCAAATACTGACTCCGGCCGCGGACGTCTACGCTCTCAATACAATTGATTTGGAAAAGAAGTAATTATTTAATATTCTTTGACAGTTAGCATTCCGCTTTTCGCGATGATCACAAACATATTAAAAAAGCTTTTTACTCTAGAAAAAGCTACGTGACTAAACATTCTGACTTAAAACTTTTCCGTATCACTGGTGATAACGAAAATACTGGTACAGGTAAAACACAAACCAAATCTAACAAGACACGTTTTCTCTTTTCATTGTACACCCACATCTCTCCACAATTAGGTACGTCCTCGGCAAAACGTTAAATGAATGTTTCACTACACACATAAGAAATAATCTTCATCAGTATCAAGCAACTATTAATAGTACTTCTAGTTGTTGCTGCGAGAGCGAATCTTGAATTACTAATTATGGAAATTCATCTATTCAGTCTGCGCAAACCACGGTATACACAGAAAGCATAAGTAGTATAAGATAAACGAATCTGAGCCTTCTAAGCGTGACGTCAAAAAGATATCCACCATTAGTAAAATACAGGTGGCATTGATAGTATCGATAAGTGCGGAACCAGGAAAAGTTTTATAGAATGTTCAAGAATATCTTGTTGTAAATTATGGTTTGAGGAAAGTTTCTTTGAGCCCTCTGACCTTCAAATTTTATTTTGGTTTAAGGGCCGAGAACTCTTCATTTAGGAGTTATTTAACGATGTAGCTGAGTGAGTGTTGCGGGTTGCGTTTGGTATGAATATTTAGATGCGTTTTTAAACAAATCCTTCATATTTTTCAAAGTTCAAGTCAAGTCAAAGTTCAATTCGACACAAATATCTGCAAAATTTGCTTTCTTTAGAGCCCTCATTTATAAAGATAAGTTGCGTATGATAGCAACAAAAGGTATGTATACTACTAAAATAATATAGGAGACGTTTCTCTGTAGTACATATAGAGATCCTTGTATACGTAAAGTATACGAGAAAGTAAAAATGTCTGGTCTGTGAATTATATATCACTTTATACACTTCTACACATATCTTGAATTCTAAGTTAATTTTTGGTAGCTCAGAGAATAAAACTCAGAAAGACTTTACTCTAAAACAATTTAACTTTACATGCTGAGAAATACGTACTTCAAGATTAAGAATTAAATTAAATATAGTTACCATCCTTAGAACATACCTCCGCATGTTGTGGATCTGCCACAGCCACAACTAAATACGGCCCCAACCAAAGGCGGACAAAAGAACCATATTGTTGACGAAGTGCGGAAAGCATACTTAGAAGTTCTGAAATGATATTAAATATATTACTTTTGACAAGAGGATATTTTAAAATATTTTAATTGTATTATCACCTAAGATTTAAGCTTATTTATATTAGTTTTGCTGCTTAATGTTGAGTGTTCAGTAATTGTTTCAAATTATTTCACCAGTCTTGTCTATTCCACCATTTTTCGGCGGCGCTGGTGTAATGGTTACAGTATCGGACTGTTATACCCAAACTGGTGGGTTCAAACCCGATCGAAGCCGTCAATTCTTGAAGGTGAAAAGAATGCTTCGTATCCCATCCTCCAGAGGGGAAGTAAAGCCGGCTATCCTATGTTAGTACATTTACTTGCATGTAAAATATCCTCAAGCCTAAATGACGTCTCTGAGCGAAATTCAAATCGCTTGTTTCGTCGCCCAAGAAACACTTTTTTCTCTGCTAGTGGGCGAAAGGAGCGTACCGAAATTTGCGAGGTCATGACCCGAGTCTCGCCACGAAAAATAAGACTTCAATTCTTACATGAAGTTTTTAAAAATCATTAGAATTCTTTGGCAAGCTTTTTGCTTGTCCAAAACGCAATTAAAATCCACTGTGAATTACCCATAAAATAATGTTTGGGCAACGCTCGGCAATTTTCACTCTCTCGGTACTGTTTACGAAGTATTCTATTGCTGCGAAAACAAACTGAAATTTCAACAGAAAATCTTTTATTGCCTGGGCTGGGTTTGAAAATGAGAAAAAATCTTGTTTGTATATGAAGTAAATTACTTTCTTTAACACGTGTAGTCAGAATCCATGTTTTGTGAGTTAATTATACAGAAAAATCGATTTGACGGCAAAACGTGTTTGTCTGTGCGTGCCTGGTCAACTCTAGCCTCTAAACCAGGAGTGTCCAGCTTGCAAGGCCTCAGGAGCCACACCTTTAACATTTAATGTGGTTGCGGGATATATTTCGATTACTGGGGCGAATCCCAAGTAATCCCATGTTGTTGATCGCGGCAGTTTGCCGGTCTGCTCTGAAACGGATGGTGGGTGGCGGAACCATGTGTGATATCAGGCTGAACCTTAGCGCAGTAAAATACATTGGGATGATTAGGCACACGCTCTGTTCTCGCTGTGTTTCACACACGTTCTCGACATGGATGGAAGGGACTTCACTAACAATCCTTCGCGGGGGGCCAATCTTGGTCTAGTTAGTAGTGGACATAAAGTTTGAATAACACGTTCTATTTATCAAAAGTAATATTGTTTTGTTACATCTGTATTAATCACCGAATGATGATAATTAATGACTAGGGCTCGGATCCTGAAGATATTTCGTCTTTTCTTTGTATTCTAGAACTTATAAATTAATGTTTATCACGACATATAAGTGATAGGAATGTATAGTTATTGGGTTATTTTTGTCAATTTTTACATTTATCAATTTTTAGTGAATTTGTTTAGGCCTGTGTTGGCATTTTTGTCATTTTGACGCTTATTGTTCCTTTTTCGTGTTTTTCTTAATGAAGATGTTATGATTTTAAAATGGCACACCAGAACAAAGTTTTTATTTTTTCATCAGATCATAACGAAATTTACTATGTCAGTGGACTCTTGATTTTCAAACTCTTAAAATTACACGGATCTTCGGTAACTTCCTCGGCCTTTTAAAACTGACGGTTGTTAAGAATTAAGCTAAGGATTACTTTTCCTTCTAAAATAATTTATATTATATTAATATTAGTTTGTATTGATAAAGACATTTTATTTAAAATTGTAAAATTCATTGACTAAATAAAACATACACACAATTTAGTATTTTTTTAAATAAAGTAATTTTCCCCGTATTGTTAAGTGTTTTAGATCATTTATTCTTATTTTAAAGTCATTTTATAGATTATTTTCAAAATCTCTTTAGATCATCAGAATCTGAGCCCTGTTAACGACCCCACAGAATAGTAATTAACAATCTTTATTTTAGAGTATTATTACTACGGTTGAATGCGTGACCGTGAATTTTTGTCTCGCATATAGACAATAAGATAAATATTTAAAAATTTCACAAAACGGCAAGGAGTAAATCACAGTGGAGTGAATCGTAAGGAACAAATTAGCATTGACTGATTGACCCCGTTTAATTTAGTCGTTTTAGTAATTTTAGGATAAACCTGATCAAGATTGAAAATGTGAACCATAGTGATAATATTGTAAAATATCGATTATTAATAACTACACTGTGACTGCTTTAATGGTCATTAGTGCTCTCGTAGCTGTGGCGAATTGGCTTGCATTTCACCACTGAGGTTCCGGGTCGATTTCAATAGAATCCCCGTAGAACCATATGTTAAATTTGTTACGAGAAAACGAGTTTGCATGCTTCACAAGGGCAAGTCCAATCCCCTGTGAAGTGTTGCCCCTGTTCTTCTTCCTTCCCGATTCTGGCCAATAAGTAAATGACGCAGGGCGCGTGCGAGACGCGAGCGCGAAGATATCTATCGGCAATTCCCTGACTTGGCTGCGACAAACGTGACTTGACTACCCAGCGGCCACTAGAGGGTGATCGGTGATTAATACCGCAAGATCTTTTACGGACGATTACTCCATGGTGCGCTCAACGCTCCTTGAGAGACACGTTGTGTTCATATAGACGCAATGATTCACTGTGGCGTCTTTGCCCAGGCAATAATAATAACGAGAAGTTTGTAATATATTGAATATTCATTGATTATATGCTCCTACACATGAATAACCCATTTACCATACTTACAATAAACAATAAACTGACCCGTCACAAAATGAAACGTTACTGGTCACCACAACCGCTGGTCTTCTAATACGATAACTCGCCCGATGTGATGCACCGTCACTTCTACAAGCACATACAAACGAGAATGCAGCACCTGGCTTCTCGCCGCAAAAACGCCGGCTTCAGGCCCCTACGTCCGTAGCCTACGCCCCGCAATGCCACGCCGCGCACCACCCTCACTACTTACGAGCCCAAGAATCAGCAGAGAGTTTTGGTCAGGGGTCTGGTTATATACTTTCTGGCCCGGCAGACGGAACTGCGTTATCTCGCTTTTTCCGCCGACGCATTTCAACAGCCAACATGGGGTTCACAAGCCTGCCCCGTGGCCACCTACGTCATGGCACCCCCTCCCCACAGCTTCGCTGGGTTTGCCTTTGTATGGCAAGGCGTCCCTTTCAGCCAGCGCTGCACGCAGTCGCACTACTTTCTTGTACTACTCCGTCGACTTCCTGGTCCGTTTCATGTACATGAAATGCTCGTGTCTAATATATTGTCAGCCTGTTTGTACAAGGCGATTGTTATGACGCCACAAACTCCTCTTTACTCTCTCCCCTGGAATTTTCGTTGCAGTTGCAAACAACACGGAAGGAAAATTCCACAAGTGTGAGAATCCTAGGCCGACAGACTCACTGTTTACGCACGCACGTGGTTTGACACCACCTGCGCCGCCCCCTCCCCTCTCCGCTCGGCCGCCGGGACAGCGAAGGCGCAAATCCGTCT
>BOPP01000516.1:0-25402 GCA_017312745.1 Gryllus bimaculatus | reverse complement strand
CCTGACAATATCTCTATTTATTTGTCAAAATAAAAAAGGTATCTACTTCACCAACAATCCAATTAATTTCGGTAGTCTATGCATGGCCTGGGTTTTTCCCGGGTTCTTCCACCAAAATCATGGGGGATATTGTTCATGTTGTGAGTGGAATGTTTTTGCTGTTTACTTCTGCAACGTGGTGTGATCGCCCAAGTGATCGATCAATGAACGATGTCCAATTTTCCAGGTTTTCATGGCGATTAAAAATGAATTCAAAGTTGAAATAAAAATTCATAATTATTAAACAACAAAAAACTTAAAAATATTCTGAACTTTTCTTACAATTATATCAAAAGTATAATGATGGAAAACGATACCTCATGTACCTTGCTCTCTCTTGGTTAATTCTTTTGTTATCAATACTACTTCGGTAACTTTCGTCTAGTAGTCTGTCGGAAGGGTTCCACGTCTATGTCATTTACTACCACTTATAATTTAAAGCACTTTTCGTGTATTACCGCCCTGAAATACCAGTAACGTATGGATTTTTTCTTCAAATAAACACACAAGTTGGGATCTAAGGCTAAGCGTCTAGTATGAGCAATTAGAGGGCCACAGAAAAAGGTTTGCAAGTAGAGGTTTAATTGTTGAATTTTAATGAGTATCGTATTTCCATCAACTGCTGATATTTCTGTTATACTTTTAACACTACAAATTGAAAACCTTACAATATGTGATGTACTCATTCATCATCTCTAATTTTCAGTATCGACTTCAACTATTATCACCTATTTTACGATTTTCTCCTTCCTAGCTTAGGCAACATACGAATTGTAAAGGCTTTCGGCTGTCTGGGTGACACCAGGTCGAGGGCAGCCATGCGTTTACATGAATGTGGACGCGTGGCCCTACGATTGCTCCATGCAAAGTGCCTTTGGGTAGTTCTATTAAAATGTTCTCGTTCAACATGGATGCAAAGGTTTTTCACGTTTGGTTAATAATATTTTGCGGACCACATTAAACGGCACTGTGGGACATATGCAGAACGCGGGCAATCAGTTGAACAGCCTTGTTCTAAACCATTCAGCCGATTTCCTTCAGTAATGATATTCCCCAATCGATCCTGCTTTTGTCGTGGCCCCTTGAATTTGCAATCGATATTTCAATTTTGTTTGGTAATTTATTTGTATCCTATGGGGCATTTTCAAATTTTTCAAAAAGAGGGTCCAAATGATTTGATTAAAGATAGTTGTCGAATACCATAAGGGCCGCTTAAGAGAATGACGCAGAACTTGTTTCCGTTGAAATTTGAAAATGATTTTTTTGGAAATTGCAACAATTCATTTTTTATCTCGATAGTATCTAAGGACGGTAAAAATGCAGTGTTTCTAATTTACGGCGAAATTATCTTCAAAATCTTCGGCTCCCCCGGTGCACGGACGCTTGTCGCTCCGCGCTGCACCAGTTTGCGTCACGCGACCACAACAAGCACTTTCGGGAGAAACAGTACGACAATTGTAACGGTGACCAACTAACACTACCACGATGACGTAATTGCAATGTAATTGCAATAAAAATTCCATAATAAAAATAGGCTTATCTTTTTCTGTTCAAATTTTTAAACTGATAAAATTGTTTAAAATTTTTTTTCCGTATTATCCGCATTGTTTAAAATTTTAAGTACCGAAAACATTAAGAAGAAATATCAACAATAATCTCTCAAAATGGCAACAAGGGTAAAATAAATTTATAAAACGACCCTGGGCGGGGCATTAAGCAACTATCAGTGTTGTGTGCAAATACTATTGTGTGGTACTATTTAGTTTAACACTGGGTGAGTTCCTAGGTTAGTTTTACAAGACCAAATGCTTAATCTTAAGTATGAACTCTCATTTACATATCTTTGATGAGGCAGAGTGTGTACACTTGGTTGTTTTTCTAGTTAATTCACTGTGTTCATAACAATTAAATTTCTTCAAAGAATTGGTTGCCCCGACCGAGATTCGAACCCAGGCCTCCTGGTTTACGCCTAGCAGCTATAACCACTAAGTCACCGTGTTCATAACCCTTTAATTCCATGCCATCCCATGCCTCGCACAAAACGTATATGTACTCTTCAGGGCTTTTGCGAAAACAATTACAATTTCAGTCTTGTAAACTGATATAAAATTATAATTTTTGTTTGTGTTCGCCTTGCACTTATTCCTAGTACAATAATTGATCTATTTGTTCACCGCCGCCCTTAAACATCTACCTCGCCTACTGCTTCTTCCTCGCCTCTCGCTCCTTTCTTTTATTGTGTTCTACGCCCGACCCTATTTGGCCCCGCTCCGCGTCCTATGGCCACGCCCAGCAACACATGAATTGGGGATTTCGTTCAATTGAATTCTCAAAAACATTTCGAGGAAACACTTTCGAATCGCCTCTGTGCTATTTTTCATTCTTCACTCCTTGAAAATGTTCGTGCCAAAATTGGGAGCAATCTCTCGAAATGTTCTAAAGTTTTTCGGCACATATGCTCTTGCTTTTCTGTAACAGAGCACAGTCGTGAGCAAAACAGTGCGGAGCGAGAAACGACCAAAAAATCATAGTTTGTAAACCATTGGGGATATCAAGAGAGCAAAAACAAGTTGGTCCCATTGGCAGTATCTATAGTGTGTTTAAATTTCTGAAGGATAGGTGAAGTAGATGTTGAGTTAAATCGGTTCGTACAGACAAATGACAGCAATTGATTTGACGTGATATTGCTTTCAGTAATCGAATAAAAAAGTATAAAAATGATTTAAGAGCTGAAAATTTGAAAATCACAGACACACTTCTGATTTTTTATCCATATTTTAATAACGAATGTTGCATCGAAAATATTCTTTCTTACAACTTTTCTTTCTTCCGGCTGAAATCAATATCATCCTCGTTGCATAAAGTGAACATTAAGCAGCTAATTCGTAAATTATTCCGATTCGCTCCATGGGCGCAACATATGGAACTTACCTACGCCGTTCCTCCCAATTTCTAGAGCATTCCCAATGAAGGGGAGAGGCGTCGGCCCAGGAAGCGACGACACAAGTCGAGCCTTTCCAGAAATAAACATCAGATAGTAAGGTAGCAGAACGGTGAGCACCAATAGTGCTAGTCCCTGCATCACCGTCAGAATCATCTTGTCATTGGAGGTCTGAAATTAAAAGAGTGTCGATATTTAATAAAGTGTGGTATTTTCAACGTTACTTATGTTTAGTTACATTTAAAGCGATGATCTTTAACGCCTTCACAATACAACAAAAAGGGTTTTAAAATAAACACACGCGATCGTACAACGGTAATGTAATTTCATGTGACAATGCAAGACAGTACGTTACTGACAAGAGTAATTGCTTGCCGCTCTGTCATGAACAGTGCAACATCGGAATTTGAGGAAGTCCACGGCCCGAGAAGAGCCATGTGAGCCTAACATCACCACTCATATCTATCTGTTACCACGCTATCTATCTGTCTCACACACACAATGACATATTCCTTAATCTTAGAAAATTAAAGTCTACGGTAATAACCATATTTTATTTTATTAAAACGTCACTTCATCCGTGAATCAAAATGCACCTTTTGGAAATTTTTTGAATGATTCAAATGCTTTGGACATCATTGTCGCGATATTTTCCTTTCAAAATTTCCTTCTCATGAAATTCTTGGAATTGCTCTAGATTGGGTATGTTCGTATCTTAAACATCGATTTCAGATAGTAACTAGTTGTGCTACAAAATGGCACTGACTTTCTCGTATAAGTTTTATATTTCTTTTGGTCTCGGTTAGTTATACGAGTACGAACTTACCACATACTCTGGCATGTTGCAATCTATCGCCACTCGAAGTACATTTTTTGAAATTTTCTTAATTTTTCTGTTTCCTAATAATATAAAGTAAATATAATTTTATAAATATTAAAGAACAGCAAAATCTCGTCCTAAATTGCAATTTGCAGCTATTTCTAAAAAATGACGCTTAGGCGCTACTGTAAATTCAAAATTTAGATAGACTTAATTTGAAGTCATTTCAAGTCATATATACAATAGTATTTATAAATTGCAGAAAATGTACACATTAACGGCGTGAAAGATTTCAAATAAATTACATTTGTGTAATTTTCGAATAAACAAAAAATAGCCAAAAACGAACTTTGTCATATTAACGAGTGCAATAAATACTATTCTTTTGAAAAGTATGAAGGGGAAATTTGGAGACATTTTTGTGAAAATGGCGTTAGAGCGTGTCTGAAATGCGGAATTTTAAACTAGTTTTCACACAAAACGGTAGAGTTTTCGAGAAACTTTATGTGATATTATTTAAAGTATATATAAATTATACGTAAATATTATAATCTATTAAAGTACTTATAAAAATTATACTATATAAAAATTAACGATGTGAGAGGTAAATAAAATTTCTGGAATTTTTGGAAAACAAAAGTGTAGAGCAATATGGCATTTATGTCATCTTACATAGTGCATTTAGAACTATCCCCACAAAACGTTTTAAAAAAACATTTGGAGCCATTTTTGAGAAAATCTAGTTTTTGTATTTTGTTTGAAAATGCAAATATTGTACCCAATATTGCACGAAAACTATTAAAATTTTCAAAAATCTGTACATGACCATAATCAAAAAACTCACAATGGACAACGAATTTGATAAGAATAATAAATCTATATCTTTAATTTTGTAGTTGCAGGAAGACACTGGAAAAATTTAAACTTTTTCAAACAGTTGTTCAACAGTTTTCAAAAATTTAGAGTTAACTGTAAAACTTGGACCTATATCTTCTTTATAATTGTATTTTACTCTTTTCTTACAAGAAATTTAAAAATAAGCAGTTTTTGAGAAAAATGTGAAAATGTCTGGACGGCTTTATGTAAAGTACCCCCAAATTTTTAAGTAAGTTTTTTTAAATTCGTTGCGCCGATCGGATCCAGGTCGAGAGGGCAATATCCATATTGGAAAACAAACCTACATATGGTTTAGGCGCTAGTTGTATTCACAGACTGACAGGGGCGGACGTTTCGGAAAAACATTTTTTCGGCATCAGGGAACCCCATAATGCGTATTTCCGTCCAAATCTCGAAATCGATTTGCCACATCACATAACTTCCTCTATTCTAGTATACTACTCCCTATATGCGTACGTATACGGGAAATTAAAAATACGTACTGAAAACATGGGATATTATATTTTCATGTTTTGTATTTACTGTCCATTGCAATGATCCTGGATTCGATTTTAGGACCTTTTTCTTCATTATATTTGTAAACAATACGCCCTTGACGATTTGAAATGGAAGAATAAGTTTTTACGGACGATACAAATAGCTTTTGCAATAATCATTAAATAGGGCGAAATAAGACGTTTCAGATTAATTTTGAAACAACAAATTAATAGTACACGAAAGGAAAACGTTTTCAATGCAGTTATTAATACAGAACTAACTTGGTATTAAAATTCACTGTGATTTATAGTTCTTTCTTAATTACGTACGTATACACGTTACGTTAGCTATATGTAATTATCATTACATATCAGTAACATATCATTACGTAATGTGTAGAAAGTTTCGTAATGCTGGGGTGAAAATCGCCGATATTCGAGACAAAACCTCGTTTTATGCCTCCCCAATACTGTAAAAGAGTTTTTCCCCTTCAATGTGTTGTAAATTAATGTAATTTTTTAATAATGAAGAATATTATTTTCAAAACGTCCTTCCAGTTGTCTGACAATTCGTCTGTGAACAACATTAGCACCTAAACCATTTGTAGGATATTTTCCAAAATGAATATTTCCTGACCTATTTGGTCCGGCTTGAAGCCCTAGGATTTTGGATAGAATCGTGTAAATCTTGGAGTTACAATGCATGAATGCCATGGAACATTTAACCAAATTTTGGTAAAAATTCCACGAAATTTATACTTTCTTAAAAAAATAGAGTGAAATACAGTTACGAAGATAGCGTAGGTCCTTTTTATACTGTTACCCCTGAATTTTCGACAAAAAGAACTTATCTGAAGATAAATATATTTTGAAATATGTTCTCCACAATGTTCTTTAGCAGCTGTCAAGTATATTTTCTGAAAATATTTGTAGCTTTTGTGCAATTTTACTGAAATATAAACAATATTAAAAATAGTATTTTCCCAACAACTACATCATTTTTTTCTTTAAACTTCTTATGCCGATAGTGTGCGATGATTGCAGTTGCGTGCGAGACGGAACCTCTGAGTTCTAAGATAGTGGTAGACTACTAGGTTTGAAAGACGTAAGCAATTTTAATTACCTAGGAAACGATATATCGTTCAACTAGACAGAGACATCCAGAAGTAACACTCGCAGTTTCAGCAAATGTGTGGAACCATAAAAAAACCCTTGGTAAGAAAACCCGAAAAGAAACACGTCTAAAACTCCATAAAACAATTGCAATACCAACCTTTCTGTACGGTAGCGAATGCTGAATTTCGAAACAAAGAGAAATGAGCAGAATACAGGATTCAGAAATGAAGTTTCCAAAGGCAGTAAAAGGTTGTTCAAAAACTGATTACGACAGAGAACCCGGGAGATGAAGACAACCGCGTCCCAGGATTCTAGTAGCCTACGAATAATTTTATTTTACTTTAATTACACAATCTACTCACACCCATTACTCGTATTTATTGTCTCAGTATTGGCATTTATTGTAATGGAAAAAAAATTATCATAAATCTCATAACTCTTTTGTTGCATTTTCATATGTACTTGTGGTTTTGTTATTATTTGATTGATTGGCCTCTGTGAATTAAGTGTAGTCCGAGTAGGAATATCGTCTCATATATTATTTCAGTATACATATCTTTTGTGTTTCTCACACGCAACCGATCTTTATAAATGAGAACTCTAAAGAAAGAGAATTTCACGAAGACGTCGTAAATTGCACTTTGACTCTAAAACTATGACGGATTTGTTTAAAAAAGTGATTTGTTCCAAATATTCACGTCTAATTCAACCGGCAGTATTCGTTGATACATCGTGAAATAGCTTCTAAACGAAGCGATCTAGGACCTTGAAAACTAAAGTTTTCAGCTCAAAGGCCTCAAAGAAATGTTTTCACGCCGTAATCTATAGGATGAGATATTCTTGGATTTTCTCTTAAAGTTTGGTTGGTTTGACACTAATCGATACTATCAATGCCACCTTTGTTTCAATCAGAGAGTATATATCAACCCTTCGTGATGGTGGCTAGAGGTTGTGTCTGGTGGCCATCTTTGTGACGACACAGATTCTTCTATCTTATACTATTTATGCTTTCTGTGTATACCATGGTTTGCGCAGACTGGTGAGGTTAATTTCCATAATTATTGATTCGAGATTCGCTCTTGCAACAACTAGAATTACTAATAGTTTCTTGACTCTCGAAGATTGTTTCTTATGTTTGTAGTGAAAACTTTCATTTGACTTTTGGTCGAGGTCTACTAGTGCTGTGTACCCAATTGTGGTACACTGAAGTATGAACAGTAGGTGTACACTGAAGAATGAAGACGTGTCTTGTCAGATTTGGTTTGTGTTTTACCTGTATCAGCTTTTTCGTTAACAGCAGTGATTTGGTGAAATTTTCAAGTCGGAAGTGTGAATTGCTCAAAGAAAACTCTTGATAATACTGAATAAATATTTACTGAAAATTAATTTAAACATTGATTGAATTTTTTAATTTTTGATATTATGTTAGTACTTTTGGAGTTAACTTTATACACTTACAATCAAATAAATATGTTTCGTTAAGAACTTTCCCTCTTAGAATATAAATAGAAGGATAAGGAAGAGTGTGGGGTTCAACTTATGAGAGATTTCGCATAGGAACTCGGAGGTAGCACGGTGTGTTCTGGCACAAAGAACAAACTTTTTAAATTAACTAAAGTAAAATTTCGTGAAAGAAATGAACAACAAATATCGAAACGCGCAAGACTACATACTATGTGAATGAATTTAAAAAAGCAAGCAAATTAAAAATTATAGTAAAAATAGAGCAAGTCACTAGACAACTGCCAACGTTCACAATCCAGACGCACAATATAAATGGTGGTATCTGGAAGTTTGTACATCAATGCCTAGTTGTAAATTCATATTGCAACTAATACGCCGTTTGATATTGGACTTGAAGTGTCTTTTCACTAAGATGTTCAATACGTAAATATCGTTTAAAGTGAAGTCTCAGCCCACTGCATTATTTCGAATGGTATATAAAACTCAAAGGTAAAAATATTAGTTTTATAATTTTTTGTCTCGGAATTGCTTTAAGGTACGTAAGAACGCAGAAAATAATCCAATACTTTTTAGCATATAAATAATTTTTCAATTTACGTACCCCATCAAGCTGGCGCCCTGCCCCTCCAACCCCCCTGTTCCTCATAAATCCAGTAAAGTTAAATAAAATTGCAAAGAGTAGGGTATATGGCCGTTCTTGTATTTTCGCATAGAAGACTTTACTTGGCTTCCTCGAGAGTAAAACCTTTTCCAATATATTTTTGTGACTATCAAGGAAAGCAAAAATCTGTCAAGGAAGATTGAATTATTACTTCACATGTTTTTAAGGAAATGCGAAATGTTCGAAAAATATATCTACATTATACTGAATAAACCTTTATTTAAAATTTGCTTTCAACATCAATGGCATTGTTTTTATTTTTGCTTGATATTCTGAAAGTACGAACATTTATACATTTTTTAACTATTAAACTTGTTTCACTAACAATTTTTCTTCTTCATACAAAGAATGGGGAAAGGGTGCGAGAGTTCTTGCACAAGAACGCTAGTTTATTCTTTATTTTAACATCTTAAGCTGAATGAATTAACTGGAGAAACTGCTCTTTCAGGTAAGATTCGTCCAGAAAATCTATGTTATGACGACGCATATAATTATTTCTTTACAACAATGGAATCAAAAGAGCGATTGCTAACTTTGTTTAGCGGTATCTCCGGTTTCTATAAAAACATTTTATAATCAACTGCTCGCTTTATTGGAGGCCAGTAGATGCATCACATTTTCTTACTGATTATATTAAAAAATTTAAACTCTTTAGAAAATAGCTATTTACGTAATAATTCCTCTAAATTAGTCTTTAAGGACGATGCCGGAAGATTAACTGCGAGGCGGAGCGATTGCAAAGCCTAGTAATTAATCGTCCGGCCAATCCATAAAGACTAATAGAGAACGTGTTACATACAATGTTTTCTTTGTTATTTCTTTGTATAAAATATAAAAATTTAACACTTCCATGAGGTATGAATTGATATTACTCTCAATGTTCTGTAATAAAGGTTGTTGGTGGCGATTTTAAGTAAGAATTGCAGTGTGCGAACGGGACAAGACGAAGAGGGCAAGGGGACATAATTAGATAATGGGGACACAATGGGCAAGAATGGAAAAGGGGGAAGAGGGACGAAATGGGAAAAGGGGGACAAATTAGACAATGGAGACAAAGGTACAAATGTGACAAGAGAACAAAACGGGACAATTGTGGACGTAGGAACAAGGGCGAATATAAGTCAAGGAGACAAAGGGAAAATTAAAAACCAATGGGAACTGGGGGACAAAAGAGACAAATGGGACTAAAAGGACAAGTGAGACATATTTATGCAAAGATTTATGATCACTGGTGAAATCTATACACGAAACTCTCATAAAATATTTTAAATGCACTTTCAAGCATTTTAACAGCAGTTGCTATGGACGAGCACTTCAAGCGGTGCTTAGATGGTTGACTCCTAAGGAACAATGCACCTAAATATCAAAATATAATTTAAAATTATAGTATAAACTATTATTAACAAATAAATAAAATAATAATTAAATGAAATCATTG
Organism: Gryllus bimaculatus; assembly: GCA_017312745.1. Classification (NCBI taxonomy): domain Eukaryota; kingdom Metazoa; phylum Arthropoda; class Insecta; order Orthoptera; family Gryllidae; genus Gryllus; species Gryllus bimaculatus. Next base: position 15,550 of record BOPP01000516.1, on the reverse strand, counting down.
TGTTACGCATTCAGAATTCTTTCAAATTCTGTCAGCCATCATGCAGCTCGTTGCGTGTATTTGAAAATGTGCATTCCCCCCTGAGATATGTCATTCTATTCTAGAGAAGCTCATCATGTAGTATCCAAACCTTTGCTAGTCTTGCGCTTTTTGAAAATTTTATTTTTATTTATTTATTTATTTATTTATTTATTTATTTATTTATTTATTTATTTATTTATTTATTTATCTGTTTTTTGATTAAATAATTCAAAATGTAAATTATTATAGCATATTACTTAAAAACACAATAACTCACACAATGTAAGAATGTACAAAATTACATGAACATATTTTATTGTTAGTTTATAAATTAAATTAATTTGATTGTGATAAAGTAACTATATTTTCAAAGTTACTTTAGTTTTAATACTACATCTCTTTCTAAATAATAAAAATACTACCTTGTATTATTTTTCCTCTGCATTTGCTGTAAGTCGCTTCTGAATCCTTGTGAGACGCTTAGTGTCACTTCTAAATCCGGCATGTATTTTTGCTTCCAATATAAAATATAATTAATACTGGTGCAGTATGCAAAATTCAAAAACATGTATGTGTTTATGAAATAAATTTAAAAAAATAAATTACTAACCTAAATTATCAAAATAGCTGATTTTTAATGGTATCACTTATTTAACTAGCTTACAAGCACGAACAGTACAATGTGTATCATCTGAAAGGCAGGGAATGTAGGTATTCGTCTTAGGCAATCCCAAAGTGGAGGAGCCCTGACAACACATACTTTCGATACTGTTATGTAAAATTATGACACGACAACTTTTGAGTTACACTTCAACTTCGATTTGAAAAATTCTTAAGCAAACGAAGTGCGAAAACACACACACACGTGTGTATGTGTGTGTGTGAAAAAAATCTTTCTGTGATTGAATACAGTATATTCACGTTCTACATAAATGTGCGAACGATCCGCGACGTGTGCTTTAGCCATAAATAAAAGTATTAGGTTATATTCACGGGAGTCAACGACAGCCGTCACTATCGCCTTCTGTTCTCAATGCGGCGTTGCAATAGTGGGTTGAAAAAGCAACAAAGGCCGCTGATTTGTATAGCATTCACATTTTGCCAATCAATTTTCTTGATACCACTAGCAAACAAATGCAAATGGATAGAAATGTAATAATTCAATATAATATTCTTATATTCATTAAAACTAGTCTTTTTAACATATATTACTCGTCATTCCAGCAACTTATTATGCAAAGCGAAATGATCCAGTCATTTTCACATTTAACTCAATTAAATGACGCAGTTTCCGGTAGGTCTGAATCCGTGCACGGCTGTCGCGCTAGTACATACATTCATACAAATGACGCAATTTAAAATTAATTTAATGCTTAATTAAATATTTAACGTAATCTTTCTTTTCAAAATTCGAAAGACATCCCCCAAGCACTTTTCAAATTACATTGCCATTCGAGTGACACCACCTTAAACAAACCGCGGAAAATTCTAATTTTCCATTTCCATTTTTATTCCAGTTTTCGAAAAGAAGAGTGCATCGAAAATGAGACCAGCAGCAGATTCTTCTCTGTTCTTTGCTACATACGTGAAAAAACTTAAGAAAACATTTGGAGACGTTTCTGAGAAAATTATTGTTTAAAATTTAAAGCGTGACGCACAAGTATGCAAAAATGCTAATTTTTGAATTATTGAACATAATAACATTTGAAGAAGTTTCAAATAAGCACACTTCATTAAGAAAAATAGTATTCTTAATTGTGGTTGTAGGAAGACACGAAAAATTTGGAATTTTTGCAATTTTCAAAAAATTAGGGATTACAACGAAAAAGAGACCTACACCATTTTCTTACGCGACCTTTACACTATCTAAGGTCAACATTTAATCAAAAAATTTGGTGCCGTTTATGAAGGAAAAATTGTATAAACAACATTAAAAATTGCTTGTATATCATGAAATAGCCGAAAAGTGCTCAAATTTTCGAAAAATTGTTTATGACCATATTTCAATGCATGTAATTGAAGAACGGATTTCAGTATGAAGAAATCTCTCTTCAATATTTTAATTCTAGAAAGACGTCAATAACATTGAACATTTGCAATTTTAGAAAAATCAGGGAACGACGAACATGACAACTTCTCCATTCTCTTAAACGTCCTTTACATTGCCCAACAACATCCCCCAAAATTAAAATATCAGGGACCGCGCATCACCCATATCGATCGGGGAATATCAACTGAATATCGGAGAAAATCGGCTGAACGGTTTCGCCGCTAGCGTTTTTCATAGACTAAAAGACGTTTTGGAGTCAATCGATTTTTCAGTATCAATGACCCACAAAACATTGGTTATGGCTACGATGTGATAGAGGATTTTTTTCTAAATTTAGGAACTGGATTTACCCACTCTTTCATTACCAGGGCAATAAGAATTTTTCTGTTGAAAATTTGCTGTTTTTTTTCTGTAGCATCACATTAGCAGCGAGAAAGTAAAAATGCCATTATTCACAAGATGGTGGTCGAATTCTAAGAACTGATCAACAATGCAAACTCTGATAAGCAGTTCTCGATAATCCATTCTCATCAATTATTTGTTACTACAAAAGTTTAACATTATAAAATAACAAAAATAAGGGAACGCTCATATCGTGGCTAAATAGCCACATGACCACAGAAATCCGTATATTGGTTTCCCATTCTCTCCCCGTTGCCCTGCTTGCCGTTCTTTTTTTCCAAAAATCAAGACTCTTTTGAAACGCCACGGGACAAATTCTTAAACACCGGGAATGTCTGGTCATAAATAATGTTGGCCTCTGGCAAGGACTCACCTTCAATGGAACTTATAACTCTGCAGCAGCTACGTCGGGCAACTGAGGACCTAGAGGGGGAGCAGCTACCTCTTATAGCGGCTACAGTGAGTGAAGCAAAAAAAAAAAACAACGAAGGCCGCCTCCAGTGAGCGTGAGGGAGGGGGCAGCTACTGCGGCGAAAGAATGAAATTACACTGACAGAGTAAAAGAAGCAATGACCCCGTAATGGAACCTTATACAAAGGTAGTTTCATAAAATCGGGGGTGAAAAACAAAATTTCGCTGTGTGTAGTCGATTACTCATTTTACCTTGCAAATGGTAAGGTAGATATTTTTTGTCTATATTGTTATTAGTAAGAAAACATTCAGTTTTCCACCTCGAAATCCTTCGGGAAAAGAATTGGTAGAAAAAAACACGCAATTTACGGGCTTTTTGTTTTTGTTTTCTGATAATAACTTCCTAATAGTTGTTCATAATGAAAACATTATTCTTTATAATTTAAAGGTCATAAAATTATCTCCATAAATTATAAAAATATCTTAATATTTTTTGCAAGCAAATAGAGAATTACGATATTTTAAAATTCTACTATTTTTTTCTCATTTATCTAAAGTAACCTCAAATTACTAATGGTCTCTCTTTAACGTAGTATGTTTGGTTTCCTAAGGTTACTTTAAATAAAAATGGTTAATACTAATGTTTTTAATTCTTACTGAGGCTAAACCTATGTTTAAGAGTTTTGGTAAGAGTGACGATAAGTTCTGCCAACTAAGACGATTTACTTACATGAAAAGCTTGTTAATAGAATGAAATGTTAGCTTAATTCATCTTAAAATAATAATAATAATAATAATAATAATAATAATAATAATAATAATAATATAAATGTTAATAATATTATTCTTGTTAATTTTATTACTCTAGGAACGCCCACGTTCTATATGACTGTCTGCTCCATGAACGAAAAACCGTATTTAGTAGTCGTAAATACAACTACGACATGTTTCATAATTATTTTTATGAAAAATTTTGGAGATTATTATTCACACCAGACTTTGAAATCTTAAACCTCGATCTATCATATTTTCTGTTTAGTTCCTAATGGCGCTTTTACATTGCTGCTATATCGCTCGTTTGCTTCTCGACCTATGTTTAGAGTATTATGTATTAATATGTGAGGGTAGTTTGGACGAAGCCGAACTTATAGCGATGAAGAAAGGATTCCAGTCAATTCAAAAATTGTTCTTGTAGAGGATGCTACTGAATACTACCATAGAAGGTATATTAATCCAAAATTGATTTCTACATCAGTTTGAACGGTAAGTGAGCAATCGCAGCCAGGTGTATCAATATCAGTGAGATCATAAAATATATATTTCATTTTTTATCTGATTTATTAGTCAAAACAGTAAAAACTTAATGTGACGTGTGGGGGAAAAATAACATCACCTCACGTTTTCGTGATCTCCAGAATATCTTCCCAACATTTTAAAAATATTACAAAGAGCGACGTTAGAAACTTTGGAAACATTTTTCTTCCCGAATTATACAAGAGTTATTAGCATCGATAAGCGAACTGCATATTTTAATTTTTTGCGTTACAATCAAAATAGTAACATACCCTGTCCGTATTCCTACTACTACTAGCAAAAAGTTGAGCTCAAAAAACCTGCGCATAGTAGTTATGCACAGTTAGTTCAAAGATAATTATTTCCTGTGTGGGAAACAGCATGCGACTGAATTTATCGTATCACAAAAAGGACTGCCTAATTCAAAAAACAAATTCGTGCACAAGGTGAGGAAGTTTTCTTTGAAACCATTAATGCAGCTGAAATAAGTCTTCTTGTCGGCCTATACAAATTATGTTGTCAGGAAAGACAGTACCACACTGGTTCTGCGTCCAAATCCTTGTTGGTAATGCATGTTATTTGCTGTCCCCATTCATATTAGCGGTTTTCATCCACATTGATTATTAACGGTTTGAAGGAAAACTTCACAATCTTCGGTAAAAAATTTCTTTGTTCATAAGGCAATCTTTCACAAGATTGTGATTATCATTATTATTATTATTATTATTATTATTATTATTATTATTATTATTATTATTATCAGAAGAAGAAGAAAACGAACATCTATTCATTTTGTTGAAATCCTTTTTATGTGAGTAAATGGTCTTAGTTGGCAGGACGTATAGGCCAATTGTCACTCTTATCAGAACTTTTAAACCTGAGTTTACACCTTATTAAGTATTAAAACCAATAGTATTCAATCGCTTTTTATTGGTAATGACATTAGAAACCCAAAAATGCTACATTAGAGAGACCGTTTGTATATGAGGCAGCTTCAGAATACAGAGGAAAAATTAGTGAAATTTTAAACCCTCGTAGCTCTCTTACTATTTGCTTAAAAATAATTAATAAAACAAATTTGTATATAATTTTATGACCTTTAAAATTGCATATAGTAATGTTTGCAATAAGATCAACTATTAGAAAGTTTGTACGCAAAAACTATAGAATGTCCGGAATTTTTTTGGTGTGTGTGGGGGGGGGGTATCAAAAATTTTCGCGATTTATTTCGATGTGGAAAACCTAACGTTTTCTTACTAATAACAATAGAAACGAAATAGAATGTTCGATCTTCTACCTCGCCTTTTGCCAGGTGAACCCCTTTATGCCCCCCATCGACTGCACTATTTCTACTTCCTCTTATATTTAGTAGGCCTGATATTCATTATTCTCGCGGATAATCAGGTGTCACATCAAAACGCCAAAATGAAAAGAAACATTATGAATTTATCGGATAAGATGACCAGTTACTTGTCGTTACTAAAGTTACGTGCATTGCTCAGAACTGATGACCACTAGCTCATTCGAAAAGCCTCCAATGAGGTGGTAGGAATGCGGAAGATAGAGAGGGCGCTAGCGATAGATGTTCCATTCGAAGGGGACACATGTTTTCTGATGTGAGTGAAGTGGCAAGTACGCTATTAGGAATAGAGAATGTAGATTTTTAATATAGGTTTTTAGTCAAGTGGTAGAAAATAAGGGAAAGTTATGGTGTAGTTTTGAAATTCAGTTCTTATATTTTTTGTTGATGGCTGTACATGAATATCAAGTTTGCCAACAAACATTTTGCCGCAAAACACGTTTTTTAAAAAGATAAATTAAAAACGCCTATTGTAAATTTTTCAAAGTATCTCAAAATTTATTTTTCGTAAATAATGGCTAGATATTAAATAAACGAACATAAAATTAACTTTACAAAACATTAAGAAAGAAAGGTTGTTGGCACATTGACCGACAGATTGTTTCCCATTTGGCGTCTCGTTTCGAATAAAGCACTTTTGATGTTCTTTGAAGGCGTTTCAGGGGAAAGGATCATACATTTCAAGCTTCGCGTCCAGGAGATCCTAATTCTACTCAAAAAAAGCGGCGCGAATTTCTTCTCGGTTGAGTAAACACTCACGTCTTTCGTACAAAGTTCTTTGATATAGATTGTCAACTGCATCCTGTTAGTTCGGAGTGTCACCGAAAGATCGCATCAGCTCCTGAACAGCCCCGCGTAAAATATACCACTTTCAAACTTCTGGGAACCTAGCGATTTCCACTTCAGACGTCACGACATGCCATCATCTCACATTGTCATCAGAGGCATTGGATGCAGTCGTAACGTAAAGAAAAAATGCGTAAAGAAATGTTTGATTTCGTCTGGACAGAGGTAACCGTAACAATTTCTTCAATACTCGTTGATTCCTTCTCCAAATAACAATCTTTGTCAATTGTGTGTTGTATCCTTTCAGAACACTCTTGTCCGATGAAAAACTATCGATAGAAGAGGCGATGTTTCGTTGCAGATTCTGCTAATTGCTCTCCCAACGTACCTACTAATATTTCGCAGCCTCAACAAGCTTCAATTTACGGTTTAGCAATGGGAGCGACGCGAAATTTGGTGATATAAGCAGATCACCTGCATAAACGGGAATTATCCTACTTTATCTCAATATAACTTTCAAACTATTTATTTTTCGTAAATTAATCTGACATGAAATAAAAAAGGGATTGGCTCAAGAAATTGTCTATTTTTGGTGTTCAAGGTTTTCTTCTAGGATCAATCTTATCGCCGTTATTTGTGTCGTTTGCTTACACGAATAATAAAAGATAACAAAGTTGTTGTAAATTACAAAGAGTTGATTACAAAGTTTTTATCGGCAGGAATGGTATGATATGCAAACAAGCGAAGAAAAACGCAGACACTCCGATATTAAACAACTTTTTTCCCTTAGATCTAACGAAGAAGGCCGTCATTGCAGTTGATGAGGATGTAGTAAATTCTGGTAATACTGAGAGCTCTATGCATGCACGTAAATCAGTAGGGTAACGAAATTTGGGCGGGGCGGGCCCGCCCGGCCCGCCTGCAAAACATTTATCCGGGCCCCCTGTATAAAAAGGCATAGAAAATCCCAATAGTGTCAAATGATACAAAATTCCCGAAAAGTAGGCCTCTTTTTCCTGGACCGAACGTTCCGCCACTGACGCAAATGCATCCTTTTCGAAACCCGAAAACGTTCCTTTATACACACAATTACCCTTTACTTAACTTTCTTACAAGCAATGAGTGATGCAAAAACACTTCGGCATTGGATATGTACGGAAAAATAAATTTCTGAATGACCAAGAAAACACAAATCATGCTGACTAAAATTATTGAAATGTTCCAACGCAGCTAATGAGATGGTTGCTGATGTTGGTGAATTTTTTCCGGTTTCACTATTCGGCTCTAGTGCAAACACCACTCCGTTATTCAACAAGTTGAGATACGTCTCCTAAACCTGCCTTCAGTTACAGGGCAAATGTTGTTGCACTACACATCTGCAGCACAGCAACACATTTCATGTTCATCACCAGGTTCATCTTCAGCTAGATCCACAAGAGTGGCGATGAAAAATAACAAAAAATGGCCTTGCACCTGTCACAAATTGTTAGTAGCACCTGCTCCGCCAGTTTTATTGAAGTCTGTTTCCTGCAGATGCTCCAAAAAATGCAAAAAAAGCTAATAAAAGAAGGCAGAGACTAATGATTTAACTTGCGTCTCAATTGAAAATGTTGCGACAGTATTATAATCGTTTCTAAATATGACCTGAAGGACGAGCTGCAAAAAGAGAACAACATGAAGCCATTGAACCTGACGAACCAAGGAAAGAGGACCTGAATATTCATCAAGAAATTAGAGAATGTCAATCATTTGTAAAAAAATAATGTACAAGCGTTATAGTCATGAAAGACCGCTACTGTCATTCGTATGTAGGAGCAAATGCCGTGACAGCGAGGGCCTTCCAAACCTACACGTCGGGGAAAGTGCAGACCATCGTCTTCCAAAATATTAAGTTATTTTTACGTTGCTAACTGTTAGCTTTTCTTTTACTGATGTAAACTGATTCAAAGTCACCACATTCATTTGTACACACCTTCATTGGATGCCAATTGTATACTTTGTTATGAGTCTTGTTAGTGAGTTGAGGGTATTGAAATTAAAAAGTTCCATAAAAATATTATAAAAACTATTTGCATTTATTGTAACAATTTTTATCTAAAGAGGAATTATTTGAGCAATAATGAAACATGTAAAAAAATAAATAACAATTTTACGTAACAAACTAGTTCCCTCAACCTTTCGTAACGCTGCCGAACGTTGCCTCAACCCTCCCTTTTTAGCGTTGAATAATTTATGGTCGACACCTGATGCGTTACATATCATTTTTAAATAAACATGTTTTTCATTCTGGTGAATTTTACAGACTCTTAATTGTATAGAAACAGTTATTCATACGAAAATATTTTACTTTTAACTTATATTTGGGTAACGACTATAATCGTTTAATGTCATCTGCTAATGTGTTGTGACGTAACATACATGTATTATATGTTGCTTTCTTGCAGTGAGCTGTAGATATTGACACCTGATGTGATTTCTACGGCGTGTTTTGTAATAATGAATATGATTTTTCGCCCAAAATGAAAACAAGCATGAGAAACCACATTTCGCGCACCAGTTAAATATTTATTTACACATGTCCCATTCTCCATCTAAAAATATATTACAAAAGGTTAATTATATATAGTGTTATATTGAGTATTTGAAAAGTATCTGTATTGTGATTACCATTTCAAACATTACGTTGATATATTTTTCTTCAAAAAACATAAAACCAATTTACTTTTTCGTAAAATACACCGAGCAAGTTATATAATGCTGCGGAAAAACGATATCAAGATCTAAACAGAAATTCACGATTTAGTGACCTTAATACATATTTTGTTTTTGTTTTATCGAAACTATCAACTGTTCGACCGTCAATGAATATCACTAGCGCTTGAACAATTCGTAAGATTTTTTCAAAATAAATATTTCTCTACCTATGTGCCCCAAATCGAAATCCTGAGTTTTTAAACTGATTTTTTTTAAATTTTGGGGACTTTTCTCACGAGTGCACTTCTGCATTCTCTGGGATATTCTTCACGATTATTTTCTTGATTAAAAATGACTCCAAATTTTTCCACAAATTTCTTGAAAGAATAAACTGAACAATTATTACAGTCCATATATGTTCGATTACCACTGTTAACCTTGATTGCTGAGACGAAAAGCGCCATTTTCTCGACAGGTAAAGTGGTTTTGTGATTGAGTGATGCCATAAAACCGGATTTTTCTTGCTTCTATATCAAGTAAATTACTGTCTAATACGTTGCGTAGACAACCCACATATTGTGGTTTCTTAATACCAAAAATGCATCGCTTTCTTTGTTCTAAAACATCCCTCTGTCTGTCCGTCCCTTCATCCATGAACAACACTAACGCCTAAACTATTTGAAAAATTTAAGTCAAAATGAACATCCCTCCATTAATCTGACCGTACTTAAAAGCCTTGCATTTTTGAAAATATTGGGGTACTTTACAAAAATCTCCTAGGACATTTTCAAAATGTTCTCCATAATTGCACCAAATTTTTCCTTTAAATGTCTTGTAAGAATGTGGTGAAAGACGCTTATAAATATGGGAATAAAGTAGGTCCAATATTCAGAAATTGCCAAATTTTGAATTTTTTTCGATTCCTTCGCACAACTACATTATAATTCTCAGGCATTTTTCTTGCAATGAAATTTGTTCTTCTCATAATGGAAGATATATTTTTTCAAAATTATTTGCGGTTTACGCGCGATTTTCGAATGGATCTGGGCATTACAAAACATTCATTATTTCATAATGAACTTAGCATGTTCCAAATTCCAAACTTTTACCTCGCAGGCTATTGTTGTGGAGAAAAGAAATTGCATAAAAGCCCTGCACATGGGGGGTTCTTGCATTTACGTGAGAAATAATTATATTTCCTTGACGGAATTAAATGTGTATTCCACTGAAAATGTTTTTGAAATATCTGTAGTACATCTTTCTAAGTTAAACATTGGATAGGATGTCCAGGAAATACGAACGAATATTAAAGTGCTCTAGAACATACTATACAATTTATCGAAAATGTAATTTTGTTTTTACAAACACAGTAAGTAACTTCTCCCATTTATGTATGAAAAATTAACTCCTGTATAAGTTGAATCTTGTATGCATGCATTTTCAGATCTTTTGAAAGGATTAAATGAACTTGGAGATAAATTTAATTTCTGAGCTCGTCGGCGAACTGATTTTGTGGAGCATTGTCACGCACGGCAACAACGTTTTCTACATTTCGAACAGTAGGTGGTCGCCTGTTTTCTTAACGTTTGACACAGAACCCGTGGTTTCAAACTTCCGAATCAACTTCCGAACTGACAATACGGTCGGAGCAGCATTACGTCCGCAATTCACGCAATTCACGAACGGTTGCAGAGAAACTTTCACTGTTCTTGTAATAACTTTTCATCACCTGGATGTCTTGCTCAGTAGTCAACTGCTCCATGATGAAAATAAACATCAAACAACAATGCTCACCACACAAAAGCTATGAGGATGAATGGGAAAGATAACAGATAACAAATATGATAAAGCCAGGATTGACAATCGGCCTACGATAAAATGTCGCAAAATTGAAATTCGTCCTTACTTCGTGGACATCTTTATTACTTTCAATGTATAGACGTCCAACAAAGAGAGCACTAGATTATATTATGTTCTTAAAAAACTGGAGATAACACTAAACAAAGTCAGCAATCGCTCTTTTGAATCCGTTGTTGTATGTAGAGATTTTAACATTGATTTTCTGGTTGAATCTTGCGAGAAAGAGCAGTTTCTCAACTTCATTCATTCCTTCAGTTTACATTTTAAAATAAATCTACCTAGACGGATTGCATTAAATTCAAAGAAGGCAATCGATCAAATAATAATTAACAAAATCACTTCTTAATATGAAATTGAAACAAAAGATCTACGATACAGAGACTACGATGTACAAATTCTTGTCGCACCCTGATAACGAAAAAGTGGATTAATCCATTTGCTAAATTAGGAAAAACATCCCTTAACACATGACGTAGCCAAAATCTTTTTTTTGTAGGTCCTTGATATCGAAACGTCGATTGACGGCAAAACGTTCGTCTGTGCTTAAGACATATTTGGATTTTTTTCCGAATGGAAGAAACTCCTATTGACCTGGCCCGAGAAGAAGCTTTGAGATTATGAAAAACTAAACAAAATTTCGGGGAATTTCATGTGAAGCTCTTAGGACATTTTCAATGTTTTCTCAAAAACAGCTCCAACTTTTTCTTTAAATTTCTTGAAAGTACGGTGAACTCTGAATTTTCGAAAATTGAAAGAGTTTGAAAATGTTTCGGCCCCTTCCTACAACAACAAAATTGAAGATAAGATCTAAATAAAAGTTGTTTTTCATAATCAGTTCTTTCAATAAGGCCATGTACATTTTTTTTGAAAATTTTAGTCTTTTCAAGCAACATGGAGAGCAATATTTACAATATTAAAAAAATTACAAAATTAAGATTTTCCCGTTAGTGGCTTCAATTTCTTTCTTTGGGCTAATGCACTGTATGCTCTTGCTAATGCACTCTATAAGATGACATAAACGTCATATTGCTTTATTTTTTGTTTTTTCGTAAATTACAAAAATGTAATTTTTTGTCGCTCACGTCGTTAAAATCTACATTACCGGCAATTTCTTTGCACTAATGTATTTATGAGTAAATGTCCTTTAAATAATTGAAGTTTCTCGAAGACTCAACAGTTTTCTGTGAAAATGAGCTTAAAATTCCGCATTTTCAGAAACATTCAAATGCCATTTTCTCCACATTGATTCCAATTTTTTCTTCAAAGTTTTCAACGGAGAGAACTAATTGCACTGTTTAATCTGATATAAAGTTCATTTTTTGTCGTTTGTTGGGTTTTCTTCAAATATTACTCAAACGTTTTAAAAAAATCTCTTTCAGCTTTAAAATGCAGATTTTCAGCCATTTATAAACAGTATTACATTTGTGACTGCAAATGCTTGAAATTACTTGTTTAAAAATTACGTGTTATTAAATGTTTTCGAAAACTCACTTCTTTTCTGTGAGAAATAACTTCAAATTTCGCATTCACAGTAATGCTTAAACACCACAATCATAAAAACGACTCCAAATGTTTCAAAGAAAATCGCCATTTAGGACGCTATTTGTTTTACTCTTCTTTAATATTCTTAAAATAATAATTTGGTTCTGCTATTAGAAAATAGCCAAACTGAGAAAATGTCCAAAAAAGTGTACTTTGGTGGCGATAGATGGCAGTTGGCAAGAGGATGAGGCAAGTCAGAATAGTTAGCCCGACTAAAGAAAATAGAAAATTAATATGAGAAAGTCAATGCCATTCTGAAACACCACTATTAATTTCTCGTAAACGTACGTATGTGCGGAGCAATACAGTGTAGTGTAGAGAAAGTTATGTAATGCTCGGAAAATCGATTTCGAAATTGCGAGAGAAATTCATGTTTTGGAGTCCCCTGATATCCAAAAAGTGTTTTTTTAAACGTCCGTCTGTGAACAGCAGCGCCGAAACCATGTTGGATATTTTTCCAAAATGGATATTCCCCGGTCGATATGAATTTGCGATTTTGAATTTATGGCAGTCGCCATGAGCAAGGGGCATGACCATTAATCTAGCACTCACCAAGAAAATTAGAAGAAAAAAACATCACTACGAGAAATTCTGTCCACCTGTAACATAACTAGTTACTTTCTCGTATGGATAAAGTTTTTACTTTGTTTTTTAAATTACAATTTGTTTACTTCTGAGCCATCCTGTAGCACCACTACCTTCTAGTATAAAGTTATTCTTTATTTTTGCAAAGTCCGACCCCATGTGAATGATCTCCATTAAGGCACATTTACGTGTTTTTACGCACTTACAGTAACGCTCAAAAGCCATTTCGGCTTTAAATGTTTCAATGAAAATTGCTATTTAGGTCGAGTTTTTACTCTTCTTCAATGCTAGTATAGTATTATTTCGGTTCTACAATTAGTAAACCGAAAAACTTTCGGCGGCGATAGATGGCAACTGGCAAAAAGTAGAGGCAAGACAGAAAAGCAAGGGCAGATCAATTTTTTTAAATACTTTTTTAGTCAAAAACAGTAAAACCTGTATGTGACGTATGGGGGAGAAGATAATCTACACACAATTAGAACACTAATACGAGAAAGTATGTGCCATTCTGCAGCATACTAGTTTTGCTTTAATATTAACTGGAAATGGAAATTGTTAACTTTGGTGCGATAACTATCAAAATTCTCTAAAAGCTAGTCGTCAGCCAGGTATCCAGTGACTACGGCCAATTTGAAATGTGTACAGCCATTACTTTTAAATCTGGCGGCAGTTGTTTGAAACGCAGTGCCCTCGAATTTCAAATGAGCTCGTTACTTTGCCCTTGCTAACCTAGCTCTACCTGCTCAAATTACATACTTTTTTTAGAATCCTTGTAGAATGAATGCATTATTCCATAAGCGCAGTGAGGAGCTCGGTGAGAACCGAATGCACGATGAGAACCAGAGTGGTTTAAACGAAAACATCACATCTTTTTTCTTTGAGTTAATTTTTGTTACGACTGGTTTCGACCTTCAAACCGTTTCTTCTCTCAGATTCACGTTAGCGATTGTGCCGTAGCAGTTAGCTTCACTGGCATTTTTTTCTTTTTGTATAAAAAGCTGCTTAAGTCAAAATGAGGTAATTATGTTGATTAACGTATTATGCAATAACAAATATATTTTTATTAATAACCTTCATGCTTTAAAAAATCGTTATAAAAGCATTGACGCAGATATCCTGATACATTCCTATTTTCGGGTTCAAAATTATCTGTCTGCCTGGATATAAGTAAGTAGAAAAGTACAATAGAAGAATGAAATCTCCACGATAAACGCCTATGGGGCTTATCCAAAGCAAAGCGCTAGGGCGGCAAACCAGAGTAAATTTCACCCCAGTTCAAACCCAACGCGGACATCACCAAGGCTCTCCGGTCAACTCCTCCGGCCCGTGTATGTGTGGGACGACGCTGCAAAAAGCGAAGTCTTTGCTGACTCGCTCGAAGCGGCAGTTCCGACCAACGACAGCCCGGAGCAGCGATGCCCACGTGACGCGGAACGCCTACGGTGCCTCTGGCAGTCACACCGAAGTACAATCAGCCCGTCGGTGCGGAGGAGACTCCCGCGGAGTGCCCCCCACTCAACCCAAAAGAATCTTTTGCGGCCTGAGGCATCACGTCGCTCACTTGAAGTCCGTTGGTGACAAAGAGGTTAAATTCTCTGGCACTTTTCAATGGCCTGCCTAGCACAAGGATATCATCCTGCAGCCCGTGGAAAACAGGAAACATCTGGCTTAATACCCAAGTGCGGAAAGTGCCTCTTCCCTGCCGAGTTGTTATAGACAGATTAGTCCCCTACTCTCGCTCCTAGGAATAGACTCTAGAACGCCTCATACTGGTCGCTGCAGCAAAGGAAATACGGCGTCTAGGTCTCCTCCGAGACGAACATTCGGTTCAGAACGGGTCATAGCTCGCGCAGCAGTTGACGCGCCTCTGCACCGAGATTGGTCCCTCTCTCAAGGGGGCGGCAAGAATCTGCCTACGTCTTCCTGGCCATGCAGTCGGCCTTCGACACGGTGTGGCCATGAGGGGGCAACTCTATGTCTCATCCGATTCAGGGTAAGGACTGCTAAACCAGGCTGATCGGTAGTTTTACTCACAGAGAGACGTTCAGAGTGCGAGTTTAACGGCGTTCAATCGTCCTAAGACGCGCCGCCCAGCGGGTGTCCACAGGGGAGCGTGCTTCCCCCACACTCTTCGGCTTTGTCGTCAATGATGCGCCTCTGCTAGCAGAAAGGAGAACGGGAAAATTCAGCGTTGGCGGGCTCCTGATGTTCGCGGACGACTTTGCGTATTACGCGAAAATCGCGAACAGCAACAAGCAGTGAGATACCTGAATGAATCCTCGCCGCTTTCCCACCTGGCTAAGCCAGAAACGCCTGACCCACTAAAACCCTTGAAAAATGCGTGGCCGTAACGTCATCCGCAGAGGGCAGACCCCGAGGAAACGGTGTTTTGGCTTGCCGGCGCGTTCTTCCTTGGTCCCCCGCATGCGCGAGGTACCTGGGCGTGACTCTAGATCGGGCCTCTATTGGCACGAGCACGCCAAGGACCCTCGGCCATAAACATTCTTGCAAAGACGCTCCCTCCTACGTCCCCTCCTTGGTCCCCG
>BOPP01000515.1:86741-117582 GCA_017312745.1 Gryllus bimaculatus | reverse complement strand
AAAATTAGATTAGCAGTGCTGAAATTATATTTTCGAAATTTGGCCTGGCAGCCGTAAGGGCGGAGGTCCCGTTTTGGTACTTTGCCAATTGAGTTCCTTTTTGTTTTCTCGTTCTATTCGGAAACTATTCTTGATTGGAGTTTACATGTGCACAATCAATTTCTTTAATGTGTTTTACTGTATACCAAAATTAGAGTTAGCAGTGCTGAAATTAATATTTTTTCCGAAATTTGGCACGTAAAGGGGGTCGTTTTTACTTTGCCCATTGAGGTTCCTTTTTGTTTTTCTTCTATCTCGGAAACTTATTTTTCCGGTTTTTTTTTCTGATTGGAGTTACTTTGCACCAATCAATTCTCTTTAATGTGTTTGTACTTGTATTACAAAACTTAGGTTAGCAGTGCTGAAATTTAATATTCTTGGAATTTGGCACGGTTAAGGGGCCGCGGTCGTTTTGTATTCTTTGCCCAATGGAGGTTCCTTTTGTTGTTCGTCTATCTCGGAAACTATTTCGTCTGATTGGTAGTTTTACTTTGCACACAATCAATCTTTTAATGTGTTTTACTTGTATACAAAATTAGAGTTAGCAGTGCTGAAATTAATTATTTTTGAAATTTGGCCGTAAGGGGGGTCGTTTTGTCTATTGTCCCAATTGACGGTTCCTTTTTGTTTTTCGCTTCTATCTGGCGGAAACTATTCGTCTGATTGAATGTTACTTTGCACCAATCAACTCTTTAATGTGTTTTACTTGTATAACAAAATTAGAGTTAGCAGTGGCTGAAACTTAATATTTTCGAAATTTGGCACGTAAGGGGGTGGTCGTTTTGTCTTTGCCCCAATGACGGTTCTAGTTTTTTTTCGTCTATCTCGGAAAACTATCGTGTGATTGCGGAGTTTACTTTGCACCAATCAATTTCTTTTAATGTGTTTTACTTTATACAGATTTAAGAGATAGCAGTGCTGAAATTCAATATTTTTCGAAATTTGGCACGTTAAGGGGGGCGTCGTTTTTACTTTGGACTAATTAAGGATTCTTCTTGTTTTTTCGTCTATCTCGGAATCTATTCGTCTGATGGTAGTTTAGCTTATGCACATATCGAATTTTCTTTTAATGTGTTTTATGTCATACCAAAAATTAGAATAGCAGTGCTTGAAATTTAATTTTTTGAAATTTGGCACGTGAAGCTTGGGTCGTTTGTAACTTGCAATTTGGTGGTTACTTTTTGTTTTCTCGTTCTATTTGGAAAGTCAGTCGTCTGATTGGAGTTTTTTCCACCTTAATTTTCTTTCTGCAAATGTTTTATTTTTACAAATAATTTAGAGTTAGCCAGTGGTGAAGTTAATATTTTCTAAATTTGGCAGTTAATGGGGGAGGGTTTTGTCTTTTGCCACAGTTGAGGTTCTTTTTTTTTCGGTTCGTATCTCGAAACTATTCGTCTGATTGTGAGTTTGCTTTGCACCATCGGAATTATTTTTTGAATGTGTTCTACTTGTATAATAGAATTTAAGTAGCAGTTTTGAAATTAATTATTTTGAAATTTGGCACGTAAGAGTGTGTTTTGTACTTTGCCCAAGTTGAGGTTTCTTTTTGTTTTTCGTATCTCGCGAAAACTATTCGTCTGATTGGCAGTTTACCTTTGCACCATATCAATGTCCTTTTAATGGGTCTTTACTTGTATACAAAATTAAGTAGCAGGTTGAATGAATAATTTTTCGAAATTGGCACGTAAGGCGGGGGTCGTTTTGTACGTGCTAATTTAGGTTTCTTTTTGTTTTCGTCTATCTCGGAAACTAGTTCGTCTGATGGAGTTACTTTGCACAATCAATTTCTTTAATGTGTTTTTTACTTGTATACAAAATTAGAGTTGCATGCTAAAAATAAATTTTTTCGAAATTTGGCACGTAAGGCGGGGGCGTTTGTACTTTGCTCAATTGGGTTCCTTTTTGTTTTCGTTCTATCTCGGAAACTATTTCGTCTATTGGAGTTTACTTTGCACCAATTCAATTCTTTTAATGTGTTTACTTGTATACAAAAAATTAAGGTTAGCAGTGCTGAATTAATATAATTTTTCCGAAATTGCACCGTAAGGGGTGGTCGTTTTTACTGTGCCCAATGAGTTCCTTTTTGTTTTTCTTCTATCTCCCGGAAACTATTTCGTTCTGAGTGGAGTTTACTTTGCACCCAATTAATTTCTTTTAAATGTGTTTTTACTTGTATACAAAAATTAGAGTTAGAAGTGCTGAAATTTAATATTTCTCGAAAATTTGGCACGGAAGCGGGGGTCGTTTTGTACTTTGCCCAATTGAGGTTTCTATTTTTTTTTTTCGTCTATTTCTCGGAAACGATTCGTCTGATTGGAGTTTACTTTGCACCAATCAATTTCTTTTAATGTGTTTTTACTTTTATACAGATTTAAAGATAGCAGTGCTGAAATTAATATTTTTCGAAATTTGGCACGTAAGGGGGGGGGTCGTTATGTACTTATCACAATTGAGGTTCCTTTTTGTTTCTTGTCTATCTCGGAAAGTATTCGTCTTATTGGTGTTTTTTTTTGCGCCAATCAATTTCTCTTAATGTGTTTTACTTTTATAAAGAATTAGAGATAGCAGTGCTGAAATTAATATTTTTCGAAATTTATCACGTAAGGGGGTGTCGTTTTGTACTTTGGAGAATTGAGATTTATTTTTTTTTTCGTCTATCTCGGAATATATTCGTCAAATTAAAGTTTGCTATGTAATAATGAATTTCTTTTAATGTGTTTTATTTGTATACAGAATTAGACATAGCAGTGCTGAAATTTATATTTTTTGAAATTTGGCACGTAAGCTTGGGTCGTTTTGTAACTTGATTTGTTGTGGTTCCTTTTGTTTCTCGTCTATTTTGGATAGTATTCGTCTGATTGGAGTTTCTTTTTTACACCTGTGAATTTCTCTCAAAATGTTTAACTTTTATAAAGTATTTAAGATAGCAGTGGTGAAGTTTATATTTTTAAATATTTGGCAGGTAATGTGGTGAATGGTTTTTTTTTGACTAGTTGAGGTTCTTTTTTTTTCGTGTATCTCGTAAACTATTCGTCTGATTGGAATTTGCTTTGCACCTGTGAATTTCTTTTGAAGTGTTCTACTTGTATATAGAATTTAAGATAGCAGTGTTTTAATTTTTATTTTTTAATATTTGGCACGTAAAGTGTAAGTATTTTGTAACTTGATCAGTTGAGGTTTATTTAGGTACTAAAATTTAGGACTACGTACATAAGCGGACTCATTTACAATGCGTTCGCGTAATCCTAACTCGTAATGCGTTAACTTAAATCTTCAAGTGTGTGTCCTAATGCTTACGTAAAATAAAAATTATTCTATCTCATGATGGTAAGTCAAAACCGAGAATAGAAATTTGAGGGAAGTCGATAGAACAAGGAAGGCCATATGGGACATAGACACAATCGATATATTGAAATCGATTTTCACGTCTAGGAATTTACTCTTGAAGTGAGGGCATGTTGATATCTAGGAGAACAGAAATCAAGGCAATACTGGTCTGACGGGTGGAGTGCCATGGAAGTGAGAGCCGCTGAGACAGGCGAGATAGCAAGGTTGGGACCAGAAAGTTTGACTGCCAATATAAACTTTTTAAACTTATGTTTATGTTAAGCATTGTGAATACGTCAGTCTATCGCTTTAGTTAATGTTTATATCACTGCGCTATGGTTATGTTTACGTATGAATTGTGAATGAGTCTTAAGAGCATAAATTACAGTATAGAATTCTGACGTCATCTGGTGGGTATCAGTTTTTGCATTCATAGCTTTCTTTAAATTGATATTCAGTGTTTCATAAATTAATATTGGTATCTTTTTTTTATTTGTCTACAATTTTTCTGTCACAAATATTATTTTATGTTGTTTAATTTATATTATGTTGTTTCGTGATGGAGTTCTGTTTTCAGTTATTAATTTGATCATATTCCTGTACTCATTTATCCGTTTTTTGTAGTTTCCTTTTCGTTTGTACTATGTATATCATGTCACAATCAATCACAACATTTAATGTGGCTATGTTATTCTGTTGATATTTTCTTTTCTTTCTTGATTTATGTTAAATTTATATTTATTTTATCTTAATATATTTTTACTAAATTTATCAGTGTAATTAGTGAGTTTTAAAATACTCTGTACTGTTTTAATATTCTGTTTTATGTATTCATGATTGACAAAAAGATCGCTCTATCTATAAATCCATATATTAGAGCGCTTTCGGGTGAGACGATATATAATTTATTGTTATACTACTTACATTACATTTATATTACCTATACTACTTAGATTACTCCGTATTTACGTACGTATACGGGAAAGTAAAAAAAAACATAGTTTTACCACTTATATTACACGTCTGCCAGGGGCACGTTAGTAAAGAGAAAGAAAACCCTGCCGAGAAGTGCAGGCCCACGGAAAAATCAAGTTTGGGCTGAATCTAGAAGGAAACAGTGAGCCACAGGATCTCTCACAAAGAGGTGCTCACAGTCATCGAAGGAATATGTAGAAAAGCTTCAAAATTCAGTTATCTGGGGCGCTAAAAACGACAACCTATAGTTCTAACACGTTGTGTGTTCTATATAATTTATATGGTCATGTTGTGTAATGAGTAATGGATTAATATCGAAATATTTACACTTCTAACCTTTCTCTCCATACCCCATTAAAGTTACTACGAACTGAACCAAAAGATTCGAGTCAAATTTGAGACATACTGGTGTGTGGCTGCATTTTCTTAAAATTGCTTTTTTCAGAGAGAAAATAAGGTTCGAAACTAGGTAAATTTGTAGAGAATTGATGCGTAATTTCCGTTGTGATTTTAATGTTTACATTACTTGTCCCTACTAACAACCGTATAATGTCCCATTACCGATTGACGCCATATTGCAGTATGTGAGAAACAGGCGCTGGGTAATGCCCAGCTGCGGTTATTTATACGTACATCCACCTATGCATCACGCGTAATTGCGTGACAGTTATGATGCCCGGGTGCTCAGAGTGAATGAATCGAAAGTAGCTTAGAGCTCTGGACATTTGGAGGAACGTCTAGTTGTTCATGTCAGCCCAGTCATGATCTCTTAAGCGAGACATGTTTTTGCGTTTCATTCTTAAGTCTTGATTATCTTCATTTAAGTCAATGTCTTTAATATATTTTTTTAACTGTTTAAGAGAACCAATAAAAATGAGATTGAAATCGTGTAAGTGTCGTTCTTTGGAGTATCCTTCCCAGAAATGTCATCCACCAATCCCAGAAATCAGAAATATTACCCTCCACGGATGTACTTCAAATAGCTGCATTCCACTCCGCTTCTTTTCCCGATATCGGGATTGACAGCGCGCAAGGTAAGAAAATCCCATGCCCTTTCTGTGTCACTCTGGTTCACATGCAGAGGGCTGCTGCAGGAGCTGTCGGTGTGGCGTGGCGATGAAGTGGTGGAGGGACCGTCGAGAGAAGCTTAGCCGCCTCGCTTCTCCTTGTTTCCAGAGCCCCGGACTGGAGGCGTATTCCGTGGGGTACCCGGGATGCGTGCTGGTAAGTCGCAAAATGCTCGGAATCACATACGCGCCGTATGCACAGAAGCGGAGAGAAAAGGCCGAGAAACGTTTGTGGTTCACCTTCGCCATCTCGTTCCCCCTACTCAGGCTGGTGTGGGGTGAGCGGCGGAGGGGCGGGGAGGCCCGGGCAGATTGGGACCTCAGTGCTGGGTGGGCTTTGGTGAGGGCAGTCCATTGCAGTGCTAGCCATCCATCCTGCAGCTGGTTCGGGGGCGATCAATCGGTGAACGTCTGCCAGTGTCGCACCTGCCCCTCTGCATGTTCGTATGAGACGTGTAGTGATAACCCGGGCGAGTGTTCCGCCAAGGACACTATTTCATTTGTAACTGAAAGAAGACCGCTTGAAATGACTTCAAATGAAGTGTTTAAAAAACTCAATAGTTTTCTTTGTAAAGTTCAAATTTCAAGACGAAGTTTTACTGTTATTTATTTTTCTTAAATTAATATTTCTATTCTACTATTAGGAAATCGAAAAATTAAAAAAAAAGTACTTTGGGCAATGATAGTTGGCAGCTGACAAGAGTATGTGGTTAGACAGAGTAGCTAGCCGAGACCCAAGGAAATAGATAATACGAGACAGTCTGTGCCTTTCTGTAGATCCACTAGTTGAAGTACAATTTTAGTATCGGAAGAAACGTGAATTTGCGAGGTTTGATTTGTTCGATTTGCATCAATCTGATTGATCAATGTTTAATGTCTTTCTTAAATCTGCTTTAAAATTGTTTATCTGTATATTTATATATTACTAACTTTATCCATTAATTTTATATCACAGAATTATTACGAATCAATTGATCCAGTGCATCATTTTAGTAGTCGGCACAAATTTTCTGTAAAAATAAAAATGTGTGTAAAAATGGCCAATCTTTATTAGAAGGCTTTATTAGAAATTCTAGGCAGGGAGTGAAACTAAAAATTACAAATTAATTTATGTAGTAAATGTAGTAGATATTTAGTGGTATTTAAAAAATTAAATTAAATTAAAACTTTTTATTACAAAACATATTTATATTTGTTTACATAAATATCTTAAAAAGTATGTGCATTGTGTACACGCTAAAATGTTGATAGTATCCTAGTATTGTTGAAAATTATAGCTTAGCCAAGCATGAAATGTACTACTTGACAAGTAGAGTAGACGGTTGGTTATCTTTGGTCCAGCATTATTGCCAGACTATTTTCGGACGTCCTCAGTGTGGCTCAGGTTGTTTTCGTATGAACGTGGACGTGCCGTTTGGTCTCGAGAGGTTGTTTTGGCCAAAGTGCGTAACATCGAGCACTTTATCTGGAAGAAGTTTTTCTGGGTTCTCCCACCTCTTCTGTGGATCCATAGCCGGCAACTTTCAGCATCGCATACTGAATGTTGTGAATGCTCGACATATGGAGACGGAAGGCAGACTATTCGCTTTTTAACTGCAACAGAAGTCAAACACTCGCCCATAATAAATCTGAGAAGCAATTTTTAGTTTAATAGTGATAATGATGGATTGGTTAAATTTCTGATTAATTTATCAGTCGTTCTGGATGACTGCTTAAGCGCAAATCAAATTTCAAGTGTTTATGGAAAATTTGGAAATTTTAAGTAACGTAATCAAAGTATTTATGAGGAGAGGGAAATTATTTACTTGGAGAATGATGGATCCGGAACATCCCCGAAGCACCTCTACATAAATTTAGTTCATAATAGAAAGAGAATAAAAAGTTTCTTATAATCCAAGAAACGAATATTCGTTTCTTCAGAAAAGTAAAATGTGAAAAACAGAAGATTTCAGGAAGTTAATATTTTAAAATATTTTATTGATAGGTTAAGGGACGGGAGCCCTATATGAAGGGACAATGTATTCAAGTACTACAAACATTTTATTTGTAGTCGGCTTGATCTACAAGTAAAATAAGCTGTTACTTAGGGGCTCCGATCAGTGGAGAATCCTGCGTCAGGAAAGAAAAGCCATAAAATATTCGAAAAGCGTCATAAAATGTGTTAGTTGCAGTAAAATTATATATGTATTAATCAAACTGTGTACTGTATAACAAATGTTATTTGATTTTCTTAATATTTGATTTAAAAAATATAATTATGGGTGAACTTTTTTTTCTGGAGACAGCCCCCAATATTATTTTGTTCTTGGAGTGCCCCAATACCTAAATCCGGCCCTGGTTTTAATCATTAAATTGAATTTTCAAATCAGGCAAATATACTCACAAAGCTTAAACTTCATGTTCTCGAAGAGACTGCCGATGGAAGAGTCATCACGTTTTCTTTGCTGCCTCGTCGATCCTCACTCTCATGCCTCTCATTCTTGGGTACCCGCGACTCCACAAAGTGTCCACTCTGCGCATTGGAATGTAAAGGGAGAATTTAATACTATTTATCGTGTGACCAACGAGATTAGAATACACTGCATAGAATGCCTAAAGCGCCTCCATCTTTGCAGCGAAATTAATCCATGTTTTTTTGCAGTCAAAGCAGCGCCTTCTGGAGAATGAGAGTTTTCTAGTGTTCTGTTTGATGCTGGTTATGGCCCGATGGGTGCGAGCCGCGCGTAATATAAATCCTCTTACTCTTTGTTTCATGACCAAAAACCAATCATTTAAAACCAAAATCACAAAATGTTAGGAAATTGAGGAACTTAAAAAACACGCTGCTTCCCGCATCGGATACTGTCATAAGAATAGGTGCTTTTGAAATGTTATTGTAGTTAGCATAACACCTGAATGTGAATGTTATTGAAATAAGAAGCAAACAATCGGATTACAAATAAGGCGGCAAACTTGAGAAATGATATATTTGTAATTTGTTGGATTCTATTTTTACGATTATATGCCGTACATACTGAATGCATTGTGAATATTATTATTTTTATCACTTATATCATTTAAATACCGATAAACAAAAAGAACAATATTGAAATAAGATCTGGCACAAACAATGCGTCGATTCAGTACAATAGTTCTACCCGCCATTGTCATGTTTTCACTGCAAAAACACATGGCACCCCTCAGTACGTCCAGCGTCTGAGGTGGCTCAGGATATCAACTGATATCATCGCAGTACCTCAGTTGGGGAGGTTCTAAGATTCGAATGCTGACTGTGGTAGTATTTTCGAATCTAGCTGCATAACTATGTCGAATTTAATCGCTGACTGAATTCTAGCGCTTGATTGCTCTGATCGGTAGTTCCTTGTTTTTATCAATAACAAATTCCTGAACATTGATAGTTTTCCGTGATTTGTTCCAGGCAAATGCTGGAGCAGTTTCCTAACAAACAGACCAAAGACTGCGCGCGATCTTTTCTTCCCCTTCCTTGTCTTATTCTCACCCCTTACACACACTAACACATACACACTCTACTCTACCGCACATGTCGGGAGCTCTAGAGCTTGCCCAGATGGGGGCGGTACCACACTGGTGGGAGATACTGGTTGGGAAATTGCCGTAAGACGAGTGTAGGTCAGTGCCGTATATCAGTGGAGGAAGAACTCTGACGATTTCCTCGTTCAAAACATGCACCCCACTAATGGAACTAATGACTACAGCAGTTAACGCACGGAAACAGGAAATATTCAATTCACCAATAATTCGATGATTGATTGCTAAGGGGCTAAGGTCATTAGTCCCACAAGTGTAGAGCATGTTTTAGCTCGGGATCGCGAGATCCGGCGCCGACCTACCGTTGGCTAGCGGGGGTTTTCCCTAACCAGATTGCCCCAGCCGGGGCAATCTCTGAGCTCCCGACCAGTGTAGTAGAGTAGCGCATGTTATTGTAAGTGTGTGTAAGGGCGCGCGGTCCGTGGCCGGTTTGTTAGAGTACTGCTCTTCGCCTGGTGGACAGCGGCTCCGGCGGTGCACTCACACGGGCATGATGTGCGTCTGCGTGGCCTTGCTGCGCGTGTCCTTCTTGAGGCGCGCGAGGCGGCGCTCCTCCTTGCGCTGCTCGTGGCGCTCGCGGCGCTGGCGCAGCACCTCCTCCTCGTCCACGCGCTGCTTCTGCGCCTCCAGGAACTCGGACACGCTGAAGAGGCGCGAGCCGCTCTTGGAGCCGCGCGGGGGCCCCGAGTGCGCGGAGCCGCCGCTGGCGGCGCTGGCGGCGCTCGCGCGGGCGATGGTCGAGCGCCGCTCCTCTTGCAGCCGCGCCAGCCGCCGCTGGAACTGCAGCGCCTTGTGCGCGTACCGCAAGCGCCGCAGCGTCGCTTGGAAGTCCGGGATGACGTGGCGGAGTTGCACGATGATGAAGAACACGTTCTTCAACAGCATCACTAACACGCTGTAGTCCATGTGCGTCAGCACGTAGATGCGCACCGCCAGGTAGGGAATGTCGATAAACAGTAAATGAAGGACGTCGCAAAGAGTGGCGATGGGCAGCTCCATGACGTCGGCGCTTCTGTCCGTCATGCTCAACATGTACAGGTGAAGTGAAGGAAGAAAAAAGCTGAACATGCACAAAATGACCACGAAATATTCTATTGTTATAATATCGACGTCAATATTCATAGTATCTTTGTAAGTGTAAATTAATGACAAGAGGGTCACCTGAAATGAAAAGGCACGATTTAGATAAGAAAACTATTGTGCTTCATCTATCCTATTTTTAATTTACTTCCCTATACTATAATAAAAGAAGGAAAAGTGTTGAAATCACCTCAAAAATACAATCTTGAATTTTCGGTGGTAAAATCCGTGTTTACGAGTTTTTAGTGATAACTTCGTTCACACGTTATGATTCCGTGCTGTTCGAAAGATGGTTAAGATCATTTTAATATTTTAATTTTGAGAGTACTTTACATGAAGATCCTTTGACATTTTCAAAATGTTCCGAAAAATTGCTTAAATTGTTGCTTTACATTTTTGCTCGAATTGTAGATGAAGTCCCGTATTTTATTGAAATCCGTGAATTTTTGAAAATTGCAAAAGTTCAAACATGTTTCGAAGACATCAACATTTATTTCCGAACATTTATCCCGTAATTGTAAATCTTTATTTGATGTTATGAACTTCGTTTTAAAGCATGAGTAGTTTTTGAGTAATAACCCAAGATGTTAAAATGTCGGCTGCGCATTCACACTATTTGATCTGCGTACGCAGGCTGGGCAAAATTAGTGGTGTTCAACAGCATGCACTTTCTCGCATTATTGCTAGTTACATAATACTAAAATATTACTATTTTTGCGCTACTAACACCTCAGCTATTATGTGAAAACTTCCAATTCAAACAAAGCTCCTGAGGTGCATTTCTGCATTCGTTTCGATAGTGAGGAGCAACGAGCATTATTTACTTTTAGAAATAAAACAAACAAATAAATTTAACGTCACAGTATTTAGAGCACATTATATTCAAAAGCGAGAATAATTTTACGCAAGTTTGCCTTCAATACAAGTCTTGATTACAAGCCGCGCGGCGTTGTTAAGACAATGGGCGATTCGTTCGGCATAGCATATGCTTGGCGACTATTTTCTTATCAATTATTGACAAAACCTCTCATTTCCATCTGCATTCAGAATTCAACTTGTTTTTGAGTTTAGATAACGAACCTAGAATTTAAGAAATCGTGCACAGAATTTCCTTTTGATATTACGTAATACGTAGTTATAATTGTTAATAGAAAAAAGCTCAAACGCATTATGTATGAATTTATCAAAAAATACTGCCAAAAGACGCAAACTATTTGTAATACTAAGTTAATTTATTAAGTTAATTAATATTAAGTTAAACAATGAGAAGGGATTCTCAGAATATCTAACAGCCTCCAAGTACATCTCAAATTACTATTACAGACTGGCACTGCCTCAAACGAAGCGAGGGAAATTCGAATTTACCATTTCGATTTTTTTTTAATTTTCGAAAAAAAACAAGTGTACCGAAAATGAGACCAGCAATACTTTATTCACCGGCCTTTGCTACATACGTGAAAACAAATTAAGAGTTGGAGACTTTTGAGAGAATAATTGTTTAAAATAAAAATCGCATGTTTGATGCAAAATTTCATAAGAAAATTTCGTATTCGCGAAAAATTGAATCTGACCTTATTTGAAGATCTGTTTTTGTTGAATGCATTTCATTGAGAAACAAAATTGTCTTCGTAATTGTAGTTGGGGTAAGGCACCGAAAAAATGTTGAATTTTTTAATTTTCGAAAAATCAGGGATTTAAACGAAAATTAATCATGCGCCATTTTCTTAAGCGTTCTTTACGCTTTTAGAGGTCAAAATTTAATTAAACGTTTTGGTTCCGATTTTTTGAGAACAATTTCAAAAAACGTAACAATTGATTATATTTTTTTCCGCAAAATTTCACGAAACTACTCAAAATATGGAAACATTGTACATAGCTTTATTTCAAAATTTGTCTTTAGAGAACAGGTTTCATTAAGGGGAAAATCTTTATCTTTAATATTTTAGTTAAAGGAAGACACCGAAACAATATGAACTTTTGCAATTACCCAAAATCAGGAATTTCAACGAATTTGAGACCGGCATCGTTTACTTAAGCGATGTTCACACTATCCAACAACAAAATTTAATCAATTTGTGTCGTTTTGTGTCGATGGTTTCTTATAAATGATGTGAAACATCATTTTTCCTTGGCGTACTTTATATATAGGGTGTCGAGACTTACCCGCAGAATGTCAGTACCACCTTCACCATCTGATGGCGAACGTAAGATATAAAATATTTGTACACAAGATTAATCATAACCCAGAAACCACTATGTTCATTCAAGAAACATTGTTGAAGAAACAAGTTGTTTTGGCAGCTCTGTACTGTGCTCGGGTACACTAGGAACTGTTGTATTCGGTAGTGTGGGTCACGCTAACTGCTGCAATACCGTGCAGGTGTGCGGTCTGTGTTCTTTTGTTGCAGCTCAGTTCTGTGTTTTTCCAGGGGTTGTAAACCCCGTCCGGGCTCCTTACAGAGGCCATACGCTTAATGCAACGTCTGCCTAAGATTGCCATAGTTTTATACACGCACAATCGAATTACTCTTAATGCCATAGCTTCTAATCTCCGTATCGAGTCGAATTTAAAAATATTTGGTGATGTCATTTGCGGTATCACAACTCATGGTTTCAATTTAATGCGGATAAGTCTGGACACTTGCGAGGATTAGCGTGCGATGCATTCAAGCAATACAGTAGGCCTACATTAGGATCAACCCACCGTGTCAATGAGTTCTAACGCCGTCAACGCACAGATCAGCGTCACAAACACGTACCGGTGCGAGTTGCGTGAGGACCACGTGTGCCCCTCGACCAGGAAAAAGAAGGTGAACGCGGCGAGTCCCGTAATTACCTGCACAAGCGCGGACCACAAACAACGCTTTACGCCATCTTGCAAGAGCGCAAACACGAATTCGATAACACAGACTTAGAGAAACTTGTGTCAAGTCTTTGGGTCTGGCAACTAGCTTTATTTTCCAGTTTCAGCTTGTAGCAACTGTAGCTCATAAACTACTTTAATGAAACAACGTTTTTGCTATAAAGCGTTGTTAACATATGTCATTATATTCAGGAAAGAAGAGGACTATCATTTATCGTACGTGGCTTTCTATGCACAAGACAGTTCACATTCTTATATACAAATATATTCACACTGAAAATAAGCAAAATATTATTCGAGCATTATAGAAATTTTGTTTATTTACTTAAGGCATAGTTCGTGTCCAGCATTTATTATTACGCCGCTGCCTCCGTGTTTATAACATATAAATGAAATTAGGAAATTGTATAGGTTAAATGAATAGTGCACAAAACACTTGGTGCTATTAAAGTACTATAGTGTGCGGGAAGCCTCACTCGACAGTTTCACCGAGAACGCAATAATACGACGCTACGCCCAGCCCTCTTTGCTGACGCCGCACCGCGGCCGGTGTCGTGTCGTGTCGTGTCGCGGCAGCAGGTTTGAATTTCGCGCCCCGAAGCAACACTTAAATTCAATTTTATCGAAGACAATTTTTTTTTTCTGAAAAAATGGATCTGCCAATCTACACAATTCATCAATGTTTTTAATTTATCGAAACTGAACGTTTTTGGTATCATGACATCAACAAATGTGTTTTGTCTTAAAGACAGAACACTGGGCATTAACAACACTATGAACAACATGTATCTAAACCATACTTCGGATTTTTCCCCAAAATAATATTCTTCAACTGATCTGACTCAATCCAAGGCCCCGAGAACTTTTTGTATATAAATGTCGCTTATGCGCCAAACGCCAAGTTTTAATCATATTATTACACTTTAAATTAATTTACAGTCTCGTCACCACGAATCGCCATGCACTCAACAAAGGTATTGAACGTGTGTACTATTATTACGCATTTATCACATATACTACTGCAAGTATTTTCGTAATCAAACCTGTTTTAACACTTAATTGGACTGATTACCTTAGCAAAATGTCTCGTAATATTACATTGTTTTATACGCTGAATAAGATAAATATATATTACGAGTATTTTACAACTTTGAATATTTATGATTTATTTAATATATCCAATCATATTTACCAATAGAAATTGCTGTCCCATAAAAAATGTTTCTGGCAACTCGAATACGATTTCGAAATATAAGAACATAATAATTTTGGTCAACAGGATCGAAGTGTAAAATATCCAGGATATGTAGCTTAGAGGAAAAAGACCAAAATAGTATACTGAAAAGCGACGATTCACTTTCACTGGGAACATGGCGTCCAGTGTCTTGCTCGATTGACCGTAATGGATTCGCACGAGGTGCTGGAAGGAGAGCATCATCGACACCATAAACAAACAGGCACACGCCACGTCGGGAATAAAGAACAAGTAAAAATATATCTGCAACAAAAAGAGAATACATTCATGCAGTATTTCCGCTGTAACAGGCTTATAAGTACTAAAACAATTTTTGATCACATACAACTGATATGACTACGAAATGACTCAGGGCCTTTGCCAAAACATTAAACAGTAGTTGACAGATGATAGTTGAACCTCAATATTTAACAAATGTGTATTTACTAAGAAGTAAAATGATAAATAAGGAACAATTTGAATAATTTTCTACAGATTTGTGAGCACTTCAAACATTAACATTATTATATTCTTAATAATATATTTAATATTAATATATATTTTATTTAATATTTATTATTATTTATTTTTTATTATTTATTACTATTTATTTTCTATTATTTATTACTATTTATTACTAATTATTATTATTATTATTATTATTATTATTATTATTATTATTATTATTATTATTATTATTCCTCTACTTCACGACTAAAGATTATGAGTCCGTGGAATATAAAATCTTCTCCAGATTGCAAACAGCTTCCTAAGGAGCATATCTAGGAGATGTCGATGCCTCTATAATAATTTGCACAAAATGTGAGCAGTTCCTGATAAAGTAATGACTTTCACTTCCTAAGCTTTTGAATGACCTGAGTTTTTATACAATGTTTGGAGAACAAATTCCAGCGCATCAATAACTATCGGGACGAACCACGTTTTTATTTCCCGCATTCGGCTGATGTTGATTTTCCCACCTGTATTTAAAACTTTTCTCGCCGTGATTACGACGCGAGATGATGCGATAGCACGGAACAGCCATATCCATAAGTCTCCAAGTTTTTTGCTCCAAATCCAGGATAACAATATCCTGTTTGTATGTGCGATGAATTTGAATTGTTGGTCGTACAATATTGTGCACAGTCCAACATACGTCACAGATTGTGGTGAGTGTTCGTAACATTTGGAGCATGTGTTTGCAACTTCGAAGGCGTTGTACATCAGTCAGTGGAGGAAGCTATGCAACATACCGTCTTTTTTTATGTATCACCCATTTCTAGAATTGAACAAGCTACGACAATATGATCAGGGTTTTCTACTTCTTCCAGGCAGATGCGGAATTTATCAATTTGAGAAATTTTAAAAACTGTTTTTTCATTATGTCGTGTTCTCAACGCCTGATCTTGGGCAGCTATTACAACTGCTTTCGATTCTGTCTTCATTCTTCCCCTTTAAACCATATAAATGATTGATCTTTATTGATCGGTACCTCGTCTATTCTTTTTAGATATATTCTATGGAATGGTTTGTTCTCCACGCTTTCTTTAACATTTTTTGTCTCACTTTTCATTTTAAACAGCAAAACATTCAATATCTGTGTTATTCGGTGTGTCTTGCGTAGTTTTCTTCGCAATGCTTTCGACGCAAACAATACCTCTGTTGCCTATTCTTTGTTCATATTTAATGACCATCCTTATTAGTGAATCATCTTGATTACTGATTACATACTTCCCATCCCGACGATTAAATTGTGTCAAAAGGCTTCAATTTGTCTGAGGCTTCTTTCTCTTTATGCCAAAAGTACCAATTGCAGATATTTTATTCCTGGAGTTCAGAGCAAATTTTCAGGACAACACTAACTCTTCCATTATACTCCCTGCAATCTTCTTCTTCTTCTTCTTCTTCTTCTTCTTCTTCTTATTATTATTATTATTATTATTATTATTATTATTATTATTATTATTATTCCTATACTTCAGGACTAAATATGTCATGAGTGTATATGTATTGAATAAGAAATCTACTTCGGGTTGCAAGCAGTTTCCTACGGAGCAGATCTAGGGAATGTTGGTGCCTTGTAATACGTTGAGTAAAATGAAAGCGGTTCCCGATAGAGTAATGCTTACTCTTTCTAGCCTTTTGAATGACCTGGGAGTTTAGCCAAGTTCTTATACAAATTTTGAGGAACAATCCCAGAGCTACTATGACTACCGGTTTTCCCCCGACTTTTTTCTCGGGGTTAATGAAAGACCGCGTTTAAGCTACCGTAGTTGTGAACCGTCATGGCCTTCTTCGGCGCATTGAAAGCTGGGCAGCAAAAATAAAGGAATAACCCGACAGAATTGTACGCATCGCTGAAGCCGTAAGGCACAGATGCCTATCCTGCGCTCACGCTACAGGAGGTCATTTTGAACGCTTGTAACACCTATTAACGAGTTGAAAACGCGAAATTTAGCTGTATACGCATATAATAATCAAGTATCCGAAATAACACTTTGAGAAGATTTTTACTCTTTCCTTTCATTTCGTTCGAAAATTAGGTAATAATAGCAACAGGGAACATTATTTAATGTAATATTTGGACGACCTTTATGCAAAAAATGCCCAATGACAAGAATCTTTTTTTTCTAACTTTGAATAGGGTTTACACTATTTTCTTTTGCATACATGAATAACTTAGTGTACTCTATCACAGGGTTCTGAATGCGCAAAGAGTATTCGGGAAGTCTGTTTTTGTTAAAATGTTTAAATAGTGTAGTGTTATAGAGAATATTTTATTTGTTGTTCTTGAGAACAGTGAGCATGCTACATTTTGAGAAAACTTTCTGTGGTTCTGTTGAGCAGAATTTTTGCTGCTGCATGACACTAGTTAATCCGAGGAGGCAACTGTAAGAAGTTTAAAATCTATTTTAATTTGAACTGCGAAGCAAAGCAACCTTTTGTATCAAGGAAATGCTCACCGGAGGCAAAACGCTAGGCATTTACGTCGGCTACTCACATTGTTTGGCATCCAAATTAGGAAGTAGGCGTTAAGGAAACCTCCCTGCACCATCACAACAATCACAAGTAAAACCGCAATAATTATGTGAGATGCGGTGCGGCATTTAAGAGTTAGTACCGGCGTTGGCGTCTCCTCTGCCTTGTGCACACCTTTTCCTGCAATTTAGCAAGCTTAACATTAGAATAGTACAATATTTTTCATTTTAATACCTATACTAATGCCGTTGCTTCTATTAAATTTTCAGTGACCAGAAATGAATTAGTTATACAGATTACGCGAACAAAATTGAAATCACCGGTTATTATGACCGGAAACAACATTACCAAATATTTGAAAATTCGACGTCCTTGATTCAAAGTTACACAATTTAGTTTCAGTTGCCCCTGTATCAGGTCTCTACGATAATACGCGTCAGTACTTTTGCCAAGAGGTAGCCGTTTGCCGTCTATATATAGTTGGATCCGTGCATTCTGTAACCTTTAAGTCAGCGTTAATATAATAAAGCAATATCCTAATAAAAATAATATCCTAATAAAAATAACTTTGAAATTTTCGGGAAACCACCACTACCAATGTCACTGCAGTGCCTCCGACCGGAATGCGCTGGAGTTTGAGTTCCTGTGGAGACAGGACGATACTCGCTAAATATCTGGGTCGAGTTTTGTCGCTGTCTGGAGGAGGATTCTAGCGGCCGGCTGCTCTGATCGGTACTTTTCCGCGGTTTATCCGATCAATACCAGGCGAATACCCATTCAAACGGGCTACGGACCGCGTCCAATCTTTTCTTCCCTTCCTTTCCCTTTCCATGTCCTATCCTACCCCTTACTTACACACATTTACACTTACATGCACTGTACTATCACTGATGCCGGAAGACCGGTCGAGAGACTGGTAGCTTCAAAATCGATGCTTGTGACAAGGAGTATCTTTAGAATGGCCAAAATCGATTCACTTTAGTTTAAAAAATTGTAACTTAATAGAAAACAATGAAATGGTATATTACTGAAAACAATTTGTGTATAATATTTTAACATTTTTCATTGTGTATTTTAAAACACTCTCAAATATAATATACATTTCATCTAATACTTCGAGAATAAAAGAATGTTTGTATATAGTAATATGGACCCCTTTCGTTCCTCAACAGATGGTTTTTATTTATTTTATCGTTTCCTGATTATGCTTTCTTCTCTAACCTCTAGTTAAAATTTAGAATATGTCAAGAGTTTCCAAATATGGCATGCTGATAATATGGACCTCCACAATTCTCATTACTAAAAATTTTCAATCAATATACAAGATGGAAAGTAATCAATTTTATTTCTAAAATGGAAAGATGTGAAGATGCAAATAAAAAATGTTCTTGTTTGTATAACGAGAATATTTGAAAACAAAATTTTAACTCATTAACTTTTCTTGAACGGTATTTTTAAAAACGAATCTTTAGAATTGTGTCCCAAAACAATTCGTATGCAAATAACATCACTATTAATTGGTACACTTAATTTCAATTTTGAAATATATGACTTATTTCAGATAATGATATTTGAAGGATATATACTTCTCGATTTAAAACAACTTAGAAGGTATTCAACAGGAGGGTTCCATATTACAAATACGTATAAAAATTCTTGCACAAATCGCATGAATTATTTGAAATGTGTCAAAATCTTCCTTGTTTCTTTACTACTAAAATATCATGTGTCTACATATTACAAAAGATTTGCAACGGGGGGAGAAATCAAAGTGTACTCACCTTTTGTACATCGATAACAGGAAAATCATGAACAGCACCATAGGGCTCCTTTCCTAAACAACTTGTGGAATCAACCCTCAGAAGGAGCTGTAGGAGCTCGAGCATGTTCCATTTGTCGCCACTAGTTTGCAGTGTGAACTTTCCTTGAGATTCAGAGGTCCATATTATCAACAGTGTTCCGTACTACTACTTTTCTCTAACACAGATTCTAGACCGAGTTCATGACCAATGAAAAATTATCATCCTGGAAAGAGTTACGAAAATATATGTGAACAGGAACATGCATAAACTTATCTGTAATTCTCAAATATATTGCTGTTTATCTGATCATTTCCTTAGAAGCTAATTTTATATTATTCTAAAAGTAGAGTTACATCTGACGAAATATGACATAAAGGGGAATTTTAAGCTTCGGTGATATTTTTTCGTCAATTTCCAGAGTATTGTGTTGTTCCAAACTAATTTTCGAATTTTCTGGTGACAGATAATTACTTTCAAGTGTCAAAATAAAAATTATTGAGTAATGAAGAACTTGAGAAAATTTGTTGGGAAGATTAATGTTAAAAATGGTTGAATGTGGAAGAATTATCTCTTTAAAAAAACAGATGGATATTTTACACTATCATTATAATAATGAGTTTAGAAGTTGCTTGCCTTGTAAAATGTTTAGCTTGTAGGGAATGTTAGGAATACTTGTCTCACGGAAATTTTCTCAGAATAGAAAATCATAAAAGAATTTGTGTTAAGAACCCTACTTCCATTCTCATGGTTTATTAATTTGGCAGGGACAGCTATATGAGGTTATCGCTCTGTGGCGACATGGTACATGCAAGTTAATTTCAAATGTACTCTTGGCAATTAACAGAAAATTCATAATTTATTCTTGTTAATTTCTACAACTGTTTATTCATGATCTTAATGCTATATTGGGTAATGGTAATATTGGGACGTCACCAGATATTTTGAAGTTGTTGTTATTATTAATATTATTTATTGCTCACACATGTTTATTAAATATTTAAACACATTATTTATTCCGTTTTCAATAGAGGGATTAACTAAAGAATATGTAGAAAAAAGTATGGCGTGCTCTTTTACGACAAAAACCGAATAAAGGTTTGCTCGTTGGCAACAAGGCACTTTGCATCTATGTTTTCTAAAAATTATATACTTATTTTAAAAAGAAATCCTGCGAAACATTTTAGTAATCCTTACTCCGTAATCCATCATTTACTAAGCGTATGATTCCTTCATTGTATTGTCAACAAAAACTTCACATTCATCTCATAACACATTCATCTCATAACTTCATTTTTACTTTCTCGCCTACTACGTACTTATCTGTTCTGTCATGTCACGTCACGTCATGTGTCATGTCATGTCTTGTCCTAAGGGTCGACTGCCCGCTACGGGCCTTGGCCAACCGGCAGTGTCCCAGCCACTCGGCCATGGGATAGGGGGTTCGTGTGGTTAGCACAAAGACATCCCTTCACTGTATATTCTGGTCTTCATAACCTTAGAGTGGACTTTCTCATCGTCACACAGCTATAGATATCTGCTATAGATAACTATAGCGGGGATATTTGTAAGGAAAGCGCATAGTTATTATTTTAGCCCGGCCGGAAATCGAAGCCAAGGTTGCGCCGTGGAAAACAAACACGCTAAGTGTTTTGCCACCGAGTGCACTCCTACGTATCTAGTAAAGAAACATTAATGCAAATATGGAACGAAAAGTGGTGATTTTTCGACAGAAAAACTTAGATTGTAAGTCCCTGATACCGAAAAGATGGATAGTTCTTCCACTTTTATGTAGTAAAGTAAGTACATCATCTAAAACGTTGTGTAGTCAGAATATAAGTTTCGTGTGTTTCTCATATTGAAAAATTAGTTTGCAGCAAAACGTCTGTCTCACTCTTTCCGACTGTGGACAACCGTCTAAGCCAGGGTTGTCCAACTGGCGGCCACGGTGCCATTTATTGTGGCCCGCGAAGTGTTATTACTACAAGTCAAACGTGAAAGTCGCTTGCATCTATGTCGGGCGAAAACTTTGTGTGACTAGCGCCTGTCGCGGTCAACACCCCACTGATGTTAAAATAAAAAGAGGTTAAAGTCGAATTTAAGAAATATTTTGCTAGTAAATTCAGAATTTCCAAATCATCCCGAGTGTTTTACTCCGTTGAATTGAATTGAATTGAATTGATGCCTTACTTTACGTGGCGAAACTCGGGCCATCAGGCCCACTCTTCCGTCTGACCACGCAAATTTGGCTACGCTCATTTCACCAACAAGCAGAGGAAGGAGGTATTTCTTGGGAGAGAAACAGGCGAATTGAATTTAGCTCAGAGGCATCATTTAGGCTTGAGGATCTTTTGCATGCTAGTAAATCTACTAACATGGGACAGCCGGCTTTACTTCCCCTCCGAAGGAAGGCGTACGAAAGATTTTTGATGCGGATGCGTTAAGGTACGGCCTGGTATCACGCATCCATCCACATCCCACCCCACTTAAGAGCAGGCGTCAAACTTCCGAGATAGACAATACGGGGTTACGTGTGGATTGCCCGAGTGATAATATTTTTTCCGCAACCATATTAAAGGTTATAGTTGTGACCCTTGAGGCCTTCTAAGTGGGACACCCCAGATCTAAACAGTTCAGACTATTTCCTCCAAAACTGACATTCCCTGATCAATATGGCAGAACTGGAGACCCTACGAATTTAAAAACGTGTCTGGGTTATTTTTTCTGAAACCTCAGAGACAGTTTCAAAAGTTTCTCAAGAATAGCTCCAAATTTTTTATTTTCATTTGTCTCATTTAGAGTAAAATACGCTTATAAAATTTTGCAGGTTTTCATTGAACTTTTTCTCGAAAATTACCGAAGTTAAATATTTGCTTCACGTCTTCAATTTCAGTATTGATAATTTTTCATCAATAAAATTTACAAAAAACAACCTTTTTTAAAGTACATGACTTTATTTAAGGTTACAATTTTTTGAAAGTATGAATAGTAGTTTCATGAAATTGGCGCAGGTCTAATTTTTGTTGATTTCTCTGCATTTGCAAAGAAAATGATTTACCAAAGCTTAAAATTTGTTCGGCGCCTGCTAACAATTTCAACATTGAAGCTAAAGTTTTTTGTTGATTAAATTGGTTCTTCGATATTAAATATTTAAAAAATGTAATGTAATTTTTTAAAGATAAAATACCTTGCGTCATTTTTGGTTTAGTTGTACAAATAATAGCAGAAAATATGTACGTTTTTAATAAATATTGTGTATTACTAAAAGTATTTAAAATTCTCTTTCAAATTATTTTATCTTTTGTATGAGAGCTCTTAATACTTTCCACAAGCGAAACACATCAAAACTACCAAACATCTGCGCGCAAACTCGCCCCTGAAAGTCGAGATCGACCGAGAATGAGCAACTTTTAACTTATACGTCTGCTGTTTAACTGCTACTTTGACTTGGAGTTCTCACTTAGCATTCGGAGCTTCTTGCGGAGGGAAGTTGATCGTACACACTCTGAATTATTCTGAAATTAGGCCGAGAAGAGACATAGTTCCGGAATGGGAAAGGTTCTCACTGGCCGCGTACGGCACTAATCCAGTATCGGTGCGCCGTAGCCCGCGGTCACGCGTCTAAGTTCAGTTTATCACATTTACGATTGTCGTCCGCGACTGCCGCTACGGAAGGCGAATGTCCTCCAATCCGTCATCGCCGGGGAACACCGTAGCTGCCTAGTGGTTGATGACATCATCCTTAGGTCCGGCCTGAGAGTGCGGCGACATCAGGCGGCCACGCTGGGGTACAGCCGTGGTAACCGCAGCTGTCTGGGGGGCGGCCCGCCCTTTTCGCCGGTCGACGACCTCACCCTCGGCGTGCTGTGATGCCCGCCGACGACAACAACAACAAAGGGTAGTAATCCGCTTTGATCCCGCTCGAATGCGATTGGACATTTGCTGAGCGAAGCGGAGAAAAAGGTGCCATCAGCACAAAGATGTATGGCGGCCCATTGATTGATATATTATATATCGAGTCAAACAAATATCAAAAGTATTTAAAATAAGGTCGTCCTTATCATTACTGTCAATCATGTGTAAACCATCACCATCATCATTTTAGTTAGTAAATGTTTGTTACAATGTGTCATGTCTCTTATTATTGAAAATCCCATTCCCGCTCCTGAAGCCACATAACATTATTATTAAAGGAGGGTTTCAGTGTAGAACACCTTGTTGCTGCCACAATTAATACGTAAATAATAATTTTAATAATAAAATTATTAACTAGTTCAAAACTACGCATTTTCAGAAACGTTCAAACGCCTTTTTTCTTAAATGGCTCAAAATATTTTCTTCAAACTTTTTGAACGGATTGTGCTAATTGCACTCTTTAACATCACGTAAATTTTATTTCGGGGTACTTTTTTTCAAATGTTACACAAATGTGAAAAAGAGCTTCAAATTTCGAATAGCGCTTTACGCCATATTTTCAAAACTGCTCCAAAGTTTTCAAAGAAAATTTGCATTTAGGACGAGATTTTTCTGTTCTTTAATATTCTTACAGTAATATTTCTGTGCTACTATTAGGAAACCGAAATATTAAGAAAACTTAAAACGAAGTGGTTTGCTCGGCGACAGATTGGAGCAGGCAAGATTATGTGGCACGTCTGAGTAGCTAGCCCAGGTCAAAGAATATAGAAAACTAATACTGGAAAGTCTGTGCCACTCTGTAGCACCACTAGTTTTATATTGCAATTTATTTCTAGCAATATTGCCCGAAAACGTCTAAATTAAAAAAACAAACAAGTATGCATGATACTTGTCAAAGAATTAAATAAAGAGAACAAATTTTATTTAAAGGGAAAAATCTCATTTTAAAATTTTGTAGTTATGGGAAGACGCTGAAAATATTCAAACATTTGACGATTTCGAAAATGCAAAGTTAACGGTGAAAATCGGACCTGTCAACTTTTATAAGAGTATTTTACTCTATTTATTCACGTTTTTGTTATCAGGAATTGGCAGTAATATATTTTCTGTGGAAAAATCGCCGATTTCTGGTGCATAATTATATTTCTTGCTATTCTAACGAAGTAAAGCGTGATAGTAAAATGCATATACTACGTTTTTGTACGTCTCACATAAATGTAATAAAATATATTAATAAAATGATACATATAAAATGATGTGTATAAATATATTTAAAGAGGTGTTAATCTGTAATATTTTTTGTTATCTTACCAGCAGCAATAAGCCAAGAGGGAACCTTTTCTGGTGCCTTTCCTGGTGCCTTTTCTGGTGCCTTTTCGGGAGCCTTATCTGGAGCCTTATCTGGAGCCTTTTCTGGAGCCTTTTCTGGAGCCTTTTCTGAAGCCTCTTTTGGAGCCTCTTCTGGAGCCTCTTCTGGAGCCTTTTCTGGTACCTTTTCTGAAACCATTTCTGGAACCTTTTCTCCCTGATTTACGCCATTCCTCTCCATAATGTAAATGTTTTACTTCCACAGGTGAGAGAAATAATAATTACAACTGTATTCTTTAATATCATGTGTCTATTCCATTCATTCGCCACTTAACCAACAAACCTCTAACATCGTTTTGGTTTTGTTTTATCATAAATTTTATATGGCCATGAATGTGTAATGGAATCAGATATAAATACAATGCTGTAAGATATAATACTATGCAAATCAAAATTATTAACATCGTACTTCCTGTGTGCAGTCAATACGTATTGAAAACTTCATTTCTGTAATTTTCTGAAACCCACTATTTGAATAATAATGGTCACTAATAAATGTTACTCTTCTATATGCCAAGAGAAAAACCTTCGATTTCATTTAGAGAAGGCAAGGTTTTGGGGACAACTTGTTGAAATATTGCGTGGTATCACTTTTATTGTCATGTGTAGGCGAAAATGCATGCATGCATGCATGCACTTTGGCACAACCGCTCTTCACGAGCTAAGGCCTCCCAGCCATGTGAGTTAAGGGGTACGTGTGGTTGCCTCATAGCCATCTCCTATTGAACAGTGAGCTTTCTCATCGTCACACAGCGAGAGATACTGGGACATTGCAAGGAAAGCGCACAATTAATTTTTGCGCCGACCAGGAATCGAACACGGGGCTGCGCCGTGCTAAGCGAGCACGCTAACCAACAAGTCACCGCGAGCTACAATTTGCGAAAATAAAAGTAATAAATTAATATTCCACAATTAAACGTTAAAAATGTATTTAATTTCGGTTGCAGATATATTACTTGCATTTTATCGCACTATGTTAATTTAAAAAATTGCTCTTAACCTACTTCCAACTTGAACTATTGCCCATTCATCGCGTCATTCGCTTTATACTTACTTAACGTCAAAAGCAGTTAAACACTGTTTGTGACGTGTTGTGACGAGAAGTGTATTCTGCCCACGTTTTCTGAGATACTGGGATCCCGACCCTTACCTACATACAAGTTGAATTCCGAATACAGATGAAATGACCATTTTTTGGTAAAATTGATAAGACAATTTTGCTCCAATGTAATAAAAACTATTTGCAAACACTAATCAGCTACAATGTTTGGCTATCGTTGTCTCTTTGAACGAATTGTGGAGGACGTCCTGCCGTGAAAACATGGTTATCGATAATCTGAATGCGTATATTTCCCCCAGAACTCTAAAAGTAGTACCCAGATAGTGAAGATATATTTATGTCCAGGTGCAAAACAGGGGGCCATCTAAGCTTTCGCTCGAAGGATCAAGGAAACTGGACGAAAGACTTGAGCGAGAGGGGCCATCGACCCACAAACTGAGGTATTCTTGTTACAGGTTGTTTAGAATTATACAATCCAAATGGTTGTTAATACGTTGAAAACCGTTGTTAAAATTAATATTTCCTTTTTTTGGTGCTCGATGTACTCTCTAATTGTACAGAAATAGTTATGTGTCAGAAATTATTTTACTTTATCAAATTTAATCGTTTAATGTCGTTTAATGTGGTAATGTGTTGTAAAATAAAGTACATGTATTGTATGTGAACTTTGTGTAGTGGGCTGTTGACACTGACATCTGATGAATATTATTACTGTACGTCGAATGTTATAGTTATAGATAACAATGAAAATATGTTTCCATCCTTGAGTAAATCATTTTTGACAAAAAAAAACTGATTCGTAAATCAAGGGGCAACGTAATGGTCGAATTCCTACCTTAATAAAGAGAGGCTTACAAGAATCACGTGGGTGGAGTTTGATTATTATTCGAACAATTCTTTTTTGTAATCTAAATGTGTGAGAGCTATAATGTGTGTTTTCTTAGAGTATTATGCCATATCTCAGGCAGGAGTGAAGATTCGCGAAATATACACAACGAGCAGTGTGGAGGCTGCCTGAATTTGTAAGAACTCTGAACGCATAGCATAATGAACTTAATTTTCTGTTCAACTCATTTACATGGACGTTCCGACGTCCGGTGCTCTTCCAGGTCGCGGAGAATAGAGCAGGAGTTCCCAGGCGGCGCTGCAGAGGCGCAGGGAGCCGGCGCTCGCCAGGGCGCTAGCCCCGTCCGTCCGCTCCGGCCGGCGTGGCGGCGAACAGCGGCGTGCACCGGGCCGGTCCCGGGCAAAAGGCTCCTCAGCACGTCGCCTGCACTTTCGCGCACCCCTCTCCCCCGCACGACCCTCCGAGGTGCGCGTCGCTAGTGCGTGGGAGGCGACAGCCGCTTCCAGGAGCCACATGGCGCGTGCGACATGGCGCCACACATGCTTGAGTACAGTCGGCCGTGGCGAAAATTCGAAAGTGTAAAGTGTATGTAGTGAAGTGAAACAACTACAGGATGCATGAGTGATTGCGTTTTATTAAAAATTATGAGTGAATGCGAGTATGAATGGAAAAAAGAAGAAGAAGATGATCATAGAACAATATAAAGAACTCTTGGAGACCATTAAATGTTTGTGTGAAACTTCATTAGACCCAAAGAGATCCATTGTAAATAGTTGAAAATTAGATTTGATCAGTATATAAATAAGTATGTTTAAGTTCCCTCATCAGAACTACAAAAGCCTAATCAGCAGTATTATGTATTCCAGCAAATTGAATAAACTCCCGACACTCCAGGGTTACTGGAGAGCGGAAATCTGAAAAAAAGTAACGCCATCCTTCACTTCCGAGCTTCCTCCTGAAACCACATAACCAGTCAGGAAAACCGCCCACGTCTGACGGTTTCAAAGATTCTCATCGAACCCACATTGTTAAAAGTTAATCACACATTTGCACCAGCCAAAAGATTCGTGCCATTGTTAAAATTAAAACCCAGTTAAATGAAACATGCCTGTGTTTCAAGTAGTTTCGTGAATAATATTGATTTGATTTGATTTATTTAGACAAAAAGCTGTAACAAATATATGTGACACGGGAGAGAAGATGATCTGCACACGTTTTCTGTAGTTCCGGAATCCCTTCCTAATATTGTAACTATAAATATTTGAAAGATGAATAAAAGTTTAAAAAGTAAAACAAAATAAATAATAATAAAATTACAAAGGATTGAGATAAGCAACATTTGGAAAATTAAACAATGTTCTTCCCGAGTTACAGAAACTTATTTGCATCAGTAAACTAACAGCAGGTTTGATTTTTCTCCATTGCTAACAAAACTCTACTCTTACCACTACAAGCAAAAGGAGGGCTCAACGAAACGTACGCATGTGAAGCTTCATTTACGTCCAGAAGCAACACAATGGGCCATCTCAGTATTTGCTCAATGTATCAGGAAAGCTGGAGAAAGGCCAGATCGAGACGAGGGGTTATTGACCCGGGAACTGAAGTACATTACTTGTTACAAGCATATTAAATCTATTTAAAAAACCAAACAATACAACTGTAAATTAATGCATTAGCATTGTTTTGTTAAAATAAACATTGTTCTTTTTGATTATCAGTATAGTCTCTAATTGAATAAGAAGCAGAAAAGATTTTACTTTTAACTTATATGTGTGTACAGACTTAAATTGGTCAATGTCATCTGACAACGCTTTGTGTAGTAACGTACATGTATGTGGATTTCTGATAGTGAGTTGTTAATACTGACACTTGATGAACGTGATTTCTACGACGTGTGTTGCAATTAGAAATATCAGTATTGCATTAAAATATGTTCTCACCGTTAAGTAAGTCAGTTTTGACAAAAAATTACAGATTAGTAAATAAATAGGCAAGGCAATGGTAAGATTCCACACTCAATGAAGAGAGGTTGGCAGGGATCACGTGGATGACATTTTTTATTATTCAAATAATTTTATTTCGCAATTGAAAGGTCTGGGTACTACAGAATGAGCTATATCTCAGACGGGAATGTACAGTTGCAAAACACGCTACGATCTGCATGAAAGCTGGTAGAATTTGAAAGAAGAAAAGAAGAAGAAGAAGAAGAAGATTATAAATTTAGAAATAAATAAATTTATGTGCGAGCTAGTTGGCTACACGTTCATTCTGAGATAATTGAAGTTATAACTTTTGGTTAGATATGACAAAACATCTGTAGGTATAACATTTCTGAGATAAAAAAATGTTTAAGTATCAAGCCATAGAAATAAGTTCTGAGGAATGACTGGGGTAGAAATTTATTAAGAATGTGAC
The DNA here is from genome assembly GCA_017312745.1 of Gryllus bimaculatus. Lineage (NCBI taxonomy): Eukaryota > Metazoa > Arthropoda > Insecta > Orthoptera > Gryllidae > Gryllus > Gryllus bimaculatus. Next base: position 89,065 of record BOPP01000515.1, on the reverse strand, counting down.
ATAATTGATACAAAAAACTGTGGACTTGTAGGTTTACCAACCAAATGTTTTATAAAATAACAATGTACCACAAAATTATCACATTTTGTTTTTGTGAGAGTGCACATAAGAAACAAAACTTAGGGTCTGTCAATTTTCAAGTTGAAACTTTAAGTAAAGCGCAAATATTATATTTTCCTTCTTAAGAATTGTTTTTGTTAACATGCTGAGTTTTCCCGTTTGGTTTACTTGGCATAAAACATAACATAATCTGATTGTAGTGAGGAATTTTCGTTGGAAAGAATTCTCTTTCGTTGGAAAGGATTTAATCTTAATATTTTCGAACTTGATAGCCTGAGGTCTGTTCTTTTCCATCTTTAGGAGACACCTGACAAAAGAATTCCTATCAGTCGTAGTACCAGAATGTGTGAATGCTTTTTTACAAACTTAACTGTGAACATCTTCTTTCAACGCAAAATAATAGGAATTACTGTCTTTGCTTACTGTTACCATTATTTCTCGCCCTTCGTTTAACTATAGGCACACTCTAGATCAGTATCACATGAAGTAGGTACTCGTAATTACATCAGCGCCGTACCACTGGCAAATGAAGAATGTGAACAATCCGCTGAGAGCATCCCGAATCGCCGCCGAGTCTGAAATCCTGAATGCAAGAGTAGTGTATGATCAGGACAGATATCGTTCTTTCACTCATCGCAGAGAAGCTGCCTGATATCAAGTCAAATGACCTCATAGTGATCGGTTTTTATTCTCAACATGTAGTTTTATTCCATATGCACTAATTAAACGCCAAAAAATGACCAAAAGTAAGTTGGACAAGTGTTTTTTCCAATCACCCGTTTAATTAAAGTATATTTGAATATGTATTTGTGAATATTTTCATGAGGTAAGAATATTTCTGCCATTTGATCTGAAATTGCATGCAGTAATGGAAATTTATTTTGCAGTAATGGACTTTTATTTTGTTGACTGTAACTGTCTGTTAAATATCTTGTTTATTATTAAATACCCCATTGTGTTTATTCCATTAGATTTAAATATAAGTTTTTTCAAAATTCACTTTACTTTCACTTGCTATAATACGTACATTTCGACGGCACTAGTCGTTAAGGAAATGTATTGTCTTGTTCTTTAACCGTGAAACAGTATTTTCTGCACTTTTCGAACCCGTATGTGTACAACCTTCAGATATGTATTAGAGATGATTCACCTCAAACCGTAGTTTAACCTCAAACAATAGTTTACTCCAGATAATCAAGATGCGCAATTACACATTAATTCTTTCTGGTATTAAATAAAATTAACATAAGATATTAATCTTAAATTGAAAAATGCGACTCGATTAAAAAGTAAGTGATATCCCTTACAGTGCTCCAGACCATGAATCAAATATCGACGCCTCGCGTTCAGAATAGAGGCGAAGAACGATAGCCTGGAACTAAAGCATTCTTGTCCCGTTGTTGAAATGTGCGTGGTAAAACATGGGGCATATTTAGTGTCAAACGATTTTCGCGCAGAAGTTTTGAGTGGAGTCATGATTAACATTTCTTCAACAACCCAATATTGTGCGCAAAGAAAGTGGGAATAACCACGCTTTAAATGTTGGTTTGTGTGTGAATAATGTGTGATGTCACAGTTGCACGTAATATTGTCGAGCTATTTTAGAAGCAATTGATGAAGATATTTCTAAGACTGCAATTCAAGTGCCTGCATTAGGTGCCACAATTTGGCTTCCGAGGAAGCAAAGTTTTTACATCCTCGCCTTACTACGTTATACTAAGTAAAGGGAATGTACTTCAATGCTGTAGCAGAAATGGGTGATTTTTCAACAGAAAAAGTCCCATTGTGGGGTCTTATTATTGAAAAATTAGTTAAATATTGTTTCTACTGTAAATCACTTCCCACTAACACCGGAAGATTTTAGTTGTGATGCGGGTGGTGTAAGAGTAATGGTGCAAGAGTATCATGAATGGCCTGCCACCTACCTGATTTCCAAAACCAGCGGCTATGGTGGTTGTAAATACCTTTGCAAGTTCATGCAGTATAGTGTTGCGTCACCGTTAATAATTGCGAGAAAGTATGTACTGTTCTTCTCAGCACACTTTTCAACAGCAAAGTACATTGACATAAACTGTTTAGAAAGTATAAATTGCCCAGTTTTGTGATAATCGCGAAGACAGAAGTCGTATTCTTCACAAACTAAAACGCACCTAAATATTATTCTGGGTCACAACCTATATAAAAAAAGTTCGTCCTTCGTTATTCTTCTGTCGTCGCTTGTCGTTGTCGGTCGTTGCTCGTCGCTCGTCGTTTGTCGCTGGTCT
>BOPP01000515.1:0-72823 GCA_017312745.1 Gryllus bimaculatus | reverse complement strand
ATATAAAAAATAAAAAATATAAAAATTAAAAATTTCGATTTTTGAAAATTTAAAAAAAATAAAAAACTAAAAAATTCAAAATTCAAAAGATATAAAAATTCAAAAAACATAAAAAATTAAAAATATAAAAATTAAATAATTAAAAATTTCAAAAAATACAAGATTTTGAAAAACGCTAATTAACGATGAATGAAATACAACGAACGACGAACATGATACGTTCAGGGCGATCTCGAACAGCGAACGCTAAACAACAATCGGCGGACAACCAACAACAAACGAGGTACGACTAACGACGACATAAATACGTCGAATAACAACCGACGAACGTCGAATGAATGACAAGCATCGACTGGACACAAAGGGCGACGAGAGTCGACCGACAAGCGACACACGTCCCACGTCGAATGACAGACGTCAAATGACAACAAATAAATGACAAGCGAAACCGACGAGTAACGTCCGACAAGCGTTAAGGGACGAACGACAAAAGAAGGATAACAAACGACGAAAAAGAATAACGAACTATAAAAAAATAGAAACAAAAAGTGAAAAATACTAAAAATCTAAAATTTCAAAAAATATAAAAAATCAAAAAATATAAACAATAAAAAATATAAAAATTAAAAATTTCGATTTTTAAAAAATTAAAAAAATAAAAAATTCCAAATTAAAAAATTTAAAAATTCGCAAAATATAAAAAATTAAAAGTAAAAAATTAAATATTTCAAAATTTCAAAAAATACAAGATTTTGAAAAATTCTAATTAACGATGAATGCAATACAACGAACGACGAACATGATACGTTCAGGGCGATCTTGAACAGCGAACGCTAAATTCAATCGGCGGGCAACCAACAAACGAGGCACGACTAACGACGAACCAAATACGTCGAATAACAACCGACGAACGTCGAATGACGAGCATCGACTGAAAACAAATGGCGACGAGAATCGACCGACAAGCTACACACGTCCCACGTCGAATGACAGACGTCGAATGACAACAAATAAATGACAAGCGAAACCGACGAGCAACGTCCGACTAGCGTTAAGTGACGAACGACAAAAAAAGGATAACAAACGACGAAAAAGAATAACGAACTATAAAAAACTAGAAACAAAAAGTGAAAAATCCAAAAAATCTAAAAATTCAAAAAATATGAAAAATCAAAAAGTATAAAAAAATATAAATATTAAAAATTTCGATTTTTGAAAAATTAAAAAAATTAAAAAATAAAAAATTCAAAATTAAAAAAAAATATAAAAATTAGAAAAATATAAAAATATAAAAATTAAATATTTCCAAATTCAAAAAATACAAGTTTTACAAAATTGCTAACTAACGAGGAATGAAATACAGCGAACAACGAACATGATACGTTCAAGGCGATCTTGAACAGCGAACGCTAAATCCAATCGGCGGGCAAGCAACAAACGACGTACGACTAACGACGAACGAAATACGTCGATAACAACCGACGAACATCGAATGACGAGCATCGACCGACAACAAAGGGCGACAAGAATCGACCGACAAGACACACACGTCCAACGGGAAATGACAAACTTGAATGACAACAAATAAATGACAAGCGAAACGGACGAGCAACGACCGACAAGCGTTAAGAGACGAACGACAAAAGAAGGATAACAACCGACTAAAAAGAATAACAAACTATAAAAAACTAGAAACAAAAAGTGAAAAATACAAAAAATCTGAAAATTCAAAAAATAAAAAAAATAAAATATATAAAAAATAAAAAATATTAAAATAAAAATATTCGATTTTTGAAAAATTAAAAAATTAAAAAAAATTCGAAAAATATAAAAATCTAAAAATATAAAAATTAAATATTTCAAAATTCAAAAAAATAACAAGATTTTGGAAAATGCTAACTAACGAGGAATGAAATACAGCGAACGACGAACATGTTACGTTTAAGGCGATCTGGAACAGCGAAAGCTAAACAACAATCGGCGGGCAACCAACAAACGAGGTACGACTAACGACGAACGAAATACGTCGAATAACAACCGACGAACGTCGAATGACGAACATCGACTGACAACAAAAGGCGACGAGAATCGACCGAAAAGCGACACACGTCCCACGACGAACAACAAACGTCGAATAACAACAAATAAATGACAAGCGATATCGACGAGCTACGTCCGACAAGCGTTAAGAGACGAACGACAATAGAAGAATAACGAACGACGAAAAATAATAACGAACTATAAAAAACTAGATGCAAAAAGTGAAAAAACAAAAAATTTAAATATTTAAAAAATATAAATATCAAAAAATATCAAAAAATCAAAAATATAAAAATTAAAAATTTCGATTTTAAAAAATTAAAAAATTTGATAAAAAAATTTCAAATTTCAAAAAATATAAAAATTCGAAAAATATAAAAAATTTAAAAATATAAAAATTAAATATTTCAAAATTCAAAAAATACAAAATTTTGAAAAATGCTAACTAATGAGGGATGAAACACAGCGAACGACGAACAAGATACGTTGAAGGCGAACTCGAGCAGCGAACGCTAAACAATAATTTGCGGGCAACCAATAACAAACGATGTACGACAAACGACGAACGAAATACGCCGAATAACGACTGACGAACGTCTAATGACGAGCATTGACAGACAAGCGATGGGCTACGAGAATCGACCGACAAGAGACACGCGTCGCACATCGAGTGACGGACGATGAATGACGACAAGAAAATAATAAGCGACAACCGACGAGCAACGTCCGACAAGCGTTAAGAGACGAACGAAAAAGAAGGATAACGAACGACGAAGAAGAATAACGAACTATAAAAAATTAGAAACAAAAAGTGAAAAAGAAAAAATACAAAAATTCAAAACATAAAAAAAACAAAAATTAAAAAATAAAGAAAGAAAAAATTTAAAATTTCTATTTTTGAAATATATAAAAATTTGGAAAACATAAAAATTAAAAAATATAAAAATTAAATATTTAAAGTTTCAGAGGAAAAGATTATACATTTTAAACTTGGCGCCTCCGAGATTTTCTCCAAAAAACCGCGCGAATTTCTTCTCTACCGATTCATGTCTTCGTGCAAAATTTCTTGAAGGCGATTGTCAACTTCGTTCTATTAGTTCGGAGTGTCACCGTAATATCGCTCCAGCTTTGGGTGGCGCGGCTCCCGCGTAAATTAGCATTGTCTAAATACTAGGAATTTTCTATTGCAGACGCCTGCTCGCATTGTCACCACAAGCTAATGCGGAAAGCTGAGTAAAAGCGTTTTGAACGGTTTCAAGGTTCGACCCAGAGTGTGCCTGGGGGCACTGGATGTAGTAGACACACAAAGCAAGAGGCCACGGAATTCGTACGGAAGGGTTTAATTTGTTTGGACAGAGGTAACTGTGAAAATGTCTTCTATACTCGTTAATTCTTTCTCCAAGTAACAATCCTTGTCAATTGTGTGTCGTCTCTTTTTCAGAACGCTCTTGTCTGACAAAAGCTACGGAGATAGAAGAGCCGATGTTCCGTTGCCATTTCCATCAAAATGCTCTCCCAACTTTTCTTCGACTATTTCGCCGCCTGATCAAACGACGAACTACAGTTGACGAACGACGAATGACGTACTTCGTACGCCGAATTGCAATCGACGAGCGACGTGTGACTAACGACGAGCGATGAACGATGAACAACGAGAGACCAGAAACGAAAAATTGCGAAAAGGGGAAAATCTAAAAATTTAAAACACGAAATATATTAAATTTGGAAAAATATAAAAATTCAAATATATAAAACATCAAATTAAAAATTTTAAAATTTCAAAAATAGAAACGAACGGTGAACGACGAAAGACGGGAGACGAGCGACGAACAACGTACGAAAAAAAAACGAACGACGAACGAAAAAAAAAACGAGCGACAAGCGACGTCGAGTAACGACGAATAACTATTGACCAGAACGAAAAATCGAAAAAAAGCAAAATAGATAAATATAAAATTTAAACAATCAAAATATCAAAATATTACAAATATAAAAATTCGAAAAATATAACGAGAGACGAACAAAGAAGGTCGAACGACGAACAGCGAACGATAAACGACGACCTACGAGCGACGAGTGACGAGTTACGAACGACGAGCGACGAACGACGAAATACAAACGACGAAGAAGGAAAGACTAGAAACTCCAACAGTGAAAAAAACAAAAAATCTTAAAGTTCGAAAAATCTAAAATTTTGATAAATATTAACATTTGAAAAGTATAAAAATTCGGGAATTATGAAAAATTATATAATATATAAATTCCAAAAATATCAAAATACAAAAAATATAAGGTTAAAAACTATCCGAATTCGAAAAATATATTGATTAAAAAAATATAAACGAACGAAGATCGGCGAACGATGAACGACGAACGACGACTGACGATTGACGAGCGATGACCGACGGTCGACGATCGACAAACAACGAACAACGACCGTAAGACATACGTCGAACGACGAAAGAGGAACGACGATCGACGGGACATGGAAGGCCGAACGACAAGCGACGAACGACGAAAGCACAAACACTCAAAATGTGGAGAAAACGAAAAATTTTTAAATTTGCAAATTATAAAAATTCGTAAACAATAAATATTCGAAAAATATAAAAATTCACAAACATAAAAATTCGCTAAATACAAAATTTTGAAAAAAATGTTCAAATAATATATAACATTGAGGAATATAAAAATTCTAAAAGTTATAAAATTCGAAAAATATAAAAATTCTAACGAACGAAAGACCAGAAACACTATAAGTGGAAAAAGAAAAACATATTTGTTCGAAATAATATTTAATACAAAATGTCGAAAATTAAAAAATTCAAATAATATAAAAATTGGACAAATATAAAAATAAGAAAAATATGAAAATTCAAACAATATAAATCTTCGAAAATAATAAAAATTCGAAAAATTTAAATTACACATAAAAATAGCGAACGGCGCAGGGCCAAGAAAGATAGGGGAAACACCACAAGCACAAATAGTGGTAAAAACAAAAAATCTAAAGCTTTGAAACATTGAAAAAATAAAAAAACTTAAAAATTGAAATATATAGACAAACAAAAGAAAATATGGATAACGACGAACGGAGAATCGCGAAGGGCGGAAGGCGAAATTCGAAGGATGATTGTTAAAAGTCAAAAGACGAGAGGGAAAAGACCAAAAACAAAGACTTTAAACCAGAAACACATGAAGTGAAAAAAACGAAAAATCTAAAAATTCGAAAATACTAAACATATATAAATTGAGAAAAATTAATTTCAAATAATATAGAAATTCAAAAATTGTAAAAATTCAATAAAATATAAATGTTCATAAAATATAAAAATCAAAAATGTAAAAATTTGAAAAATACAATTTAAAAATTCAAACGAACGACGAATGGAGAACGGCGAACAACGAACGACAAGTGACGAGAGACGAACAATGAACGCCAAACTACAAACGACGAACGATGTACGACGTATGACGAACAACGAGCGACATTCGACGAGCGGCGAGCGACGAGATACGAACGACGAAAGACCAGAAACACAAAAAATGAAAAAACGAAGAATCTAAAAATCGACAAGACTAAAAATATAAAAATCGGGGAAATAAAATTATTGAAAAAATATAAAGAATTAAAAATGCGAAAAATATAAAATTTCGAAAATTATAATAAATTTCGAAATCAAAAAATTTTAAAATTCGAAAAATATAAAAATTTGATAAATATAAACGAACGACGAAAGAAGAGCGGCGAACAACGAACGGTGAACGATGTGCGTCGTTCGACGAACGACTAGCGACAAGCGATAAACGACGAACAACGTTCGACCAGAACTAAAAATCGAAAAGACTAAATAATAAATACGTAAAAATAAAAAATATCAAAATCCGAAAAGTATAAAAAATAGAATATAAACGAACGACGATCGAAGAACGGCAAACGACGAACGGCGAACGAAACGACGACCAACGAGCGACCACCGACGAGCGACGACCGACGAACAACGGACGACGAAGACGAATGACATACGACGAACGACCAGCGACGAGTGACGAATGACGAAAGACGAACGACGAACGACGAGCGACGAGCGACAAACAACGAAAGACGAATGACGAACGACCAGAACGAAAGATCAGTAATACTAAAAGTGGAGAAAACAAAAAAATCTAAAAAATTCAAAATATATAAAAAATTATAAAAATTCGAAAAATATAATAATTCAAAAAATATAAAATTCGGAAAATATAGAATTCAAAAAAAATCGAAAAATGTAAAAATATAAACGATCGACAAACGAAGAGCGGTGATAAACGAACCGTCAAGCGACGAACAACGAATAACGTACGATGAACGACGAACGACGAACAATGAACGACAAACAACAAACGACCAGAACAAAAATCTAAAAATCGAAAAGACAAAAAATATATTAATTTAAAATTTAAAATAAAATATATCAAAATCCGAAAAATATGAAAATTTGAAAAATATAAACGACCGACGAGCGATGGTCAACGGACGAGGAAAGACGAACGACGTACGACGAACGACGAGCGACAAGCAACGATCGACGATCGAAGAACGACGAACGACAATTTTTTTTATTTATGTGAGTACTGTACAAAATGTCTTAATATTGTAACACTTTCTGAAAAATGGTTCCATTTTTTGTCTTTTCTAGGTTGAAGCAAAAGACGGAGCAAATCTCACCTTCGTTTAAAACTTTGGATTTTCGTAAACGTTGCAATAAACCTTTTTGTGGTCTTCCTACAACTATCGAATTGATGGACGTTTTCTCAATGAAATTTAATTATAGAAAGACAGGTCATTCATGAAAAGAATGAACAATTTTTCGAGAAAATTTATTTTTCGCGTAATTTTGTGTGAAGTGTAGACCATTTATTTTAAAAAATCAAAAAGGATCGCATTTTTTCCTCCGAAAAAAGCGTTAGTTAATGTTCAAGACCCATTTCCAGAAAACTGAATTTTAGTAAGTTAAGAGGAAATAAACAATGTAAAACTACAATTTTAGGATGGTGATTTATTCCTTAATGAAATGTTCTAATAAATTGGATCAAATTTTTCTGAAGCGTCCGAAAGATTGTCTTTAGTTGTGATGCGGGTAGTGCAAGAGTATCATGAATGTCCTGCCACCTACCTGTTTTCCAAAACCAGCGGCCAGGGTGGTTGAAAATACCTTTGCATGTTCATGCAGTATAGTGTTGCACAGCAAAGTACTTCGACATAAACTGTTTAGAAATTATAAATTGCCCAGACTCGGTGAGGTTTTGTGATAATCGCGAAGGCCGGAGTCGTATTCTTGTCCCAAAATAAAACGCACCTTAATATTATTCTGGGTCACAACCTAGAATGTCAGAAGCCACTTCGTTCAATGTTATTCTCCATGTTTTTGAGGGACAATCGACTGCTTAATACAGTTCACGATAAGAATAAAAGGCCAAAGTTTCAATCCTAAATCTTAATACTAATTACGAACTAATTATTTACAAGAACGGTAACATATTTCAGGTTGTTATTTTTGTTGATTAAAATATGAGAGTATCGATAAGATTGACAAAATTATTAAGACATGCTGACAAATTCAGAACCAGATTTTGTATGTTTTAGTTGGCATTGTCTGGATATTTAACTCTCAGCGGTTGGTGTTGAAAAGTAATCATGAGTGGCCAAGAATGCCTACGTTTAAATGTTATTAACTTTTGAACAGTCGGATTAATTTCGCTCTTCAAATTGAAATTTAAGATTTCACATGTTAAAGGGAATGAAGAAAATGTGTAGTATTATTGATAGAATTTCTCTGTATCATTCGGCATAAATCTCCTTAGCATTAAATTGTCTTTGAAAGACGATAGCTCAAGCATAGATGCTCAAGTATTCAATTTATTAACTACACTTATAACATGCAAGAAGCATTTAATTAAAATAGGAAAATATTCCCCACGTATTGAATAATGTTTTTAAAATTCAATCCACTCAATATTCTGCATGTAGATCAGTGAAAACACTCGCCACATTGGACTTGACATTAAAGGTTGTGATTTAACGACGCGCAATGCACCTGTAAAATGTTATTAACGCAGTTTTTAAAACTCTCGACATTTACAATTGTCTCGATTACAGATTACGATATAAGTCAAATTGAGTCTCTCAATCCGTCAATCCCACAGTCTGTCAATCTTTCAGTCCGTCAATCAGGCTATCAATTCCACAGAATGTTAATCTGTGAGTCCGTTCATCCGTCAGACCGTCCATCCGCCAGCCCGTGTATCCGTAAATCAGTTTACCCGTCGGTCCGTTTTCCCGTCGGTCCGTTTGTCCGTCGGTCTGTTTATCCGTCGGTCCGTTTATCTGTCAGTACTTTTATCCGTCAGTGCGTTATTACGCCAATACTTTAATACGTCAGTGCGTTATACCGTTAATCCGCTAGTCCATTAATTAGTCCGATAGTTCGTTAATCCGTCTGTTCGTTTAACCGTCAGTCCGTTTATCCGTAAGTCTGGGTATTCGTCAATCCTTCAATTCACCAGAATGTTAATACGTCATCCCGTTAAACCGTCAGCCCGTCAATCAGTCAGCCTGTTAACCCGCCAGCACGTTAATTTGTCAGTCAGTTAATCCGTCAGCCCATTATTCCGTCTGTCCGTTTATCCGTCGGTCCGTTTATCCGTCTGTCCGTTTATTCGTCTGCTTGGTTATCTGTCTGTCTGGTTATCTGTCAAAATGTTTATCCGTTAGTGCGTTTTTACGTCAGTATGTTAATCTGTCTGTGTGTTATTCCGTTAATCCGACATTCCGTTAATCAGTCAGTCCATTATTCCAGCAGTCTCAGGCCATTCCGTTAAACAGGCAGTCCGTTATTTCATCTGTCCAATTCCCCACTCCGTTAATACCTCACATTCCAAAGTCAGTCCTTTCATCATCCAATTTGTTAATTCGTCAGACCGTTAATTCGTCAGGCGGCTAATCTGTCACGCCGGTAATCCATCAGCCTTTCGACTTTATAACGAACTGCCTTATTATCGGACTGTTGGATTAAAGGCCTGGCGGATGAACTGGCTGACAGTTCCTGGGCTGACGGATTAACGTACTAACGGATTAACGGACTGCCGGTTGAACGGTCTGACGGCTTAACGGACTGATTAACGGACCGACGGCTTAACGGACTGACGGCTTAACGGATTGACGGCTTAACGGACTGACGGCTTAACGGACTGACGGCTTAACGAACTGACGGATTAACCGTCTTAATGATAAACGGACTGTCAGAGAAACGGACTGACGGTTTAACGGACTAACGGATTGACAGACAGACTGGTATACGGACTGACAGATAAACGAAATGACGCACAAACGGACTAACGGTTTAACGGACTGACGGATAAACGGACTGTCGGAGAAACGGACTTGCGGATTAACGGACTGACGGATTGACGGACAGACGGGTATACGGACAGATAAACGGACTGATGGATAAACGGACCGACGGATAAATGGACTGACGGATAAACGAACTGACGGATAAACGAACTGACGGATACACGGACTGACGGACGGAAGGACTGACGGACGGAAGGAAGGACTGACGGACGGAAGGAAGGAAGGACTGACGGTCGAAAGGAAGGACTGATGAACATTCGTAAGGACTGATGGACAGTCGGGCTTCTAGGCGGGTCTAGGGATATTGTGTTGTGAACAGTGGCGAATTTTAATTTTAAATAGATAGAATAATTAATTACACGATCGCCAGCCTAAAACGGCAAAGAAATGACTGCAGCGCACGTCGCTAGCTTAGCACAGGCCAACACAGAACCTTTAATGGTGTGCGTGTGGATCGCTTCCGAAGTATAATGATACGAATATCTAAAAAAATTAGGAAGCAGGTATCGGGTCAATGGGTCAGCTACGAAGGTAGAATTTCTACTGTAGAGAAAAGTTATCAAACTTTCAATACACAATTTCAGTTTATTGGACTCACAGGTACACGGGGTAACAAGAAATACATATGTCAAAATATCAATATATTATTAGCAATTTAAATCCCCGATGTCCTGAAATAAATAAACATTTATAACAATTTCCTACCCAAATCCTATTGAGGATGTGAGCATATCAGGACGGCACTTTCGCCGTTTTACAAAAATCAATCAATTGTACAGAATTACAATTTGGCGAATAAATCACACAATACAAATTAAAGAGCTTCCAAATTCTGGAATAGCTCGAAATATCATGAAATCAATACAGAATACTACGGCGCAGAGAGCGCAGAATACAAAATTGACAATACCGCTGTATTGCGAACGTTCTTAAAATAATAAAAAAATATATGCTATGCTGTTCTTTCCCTTGGCATAATTTCAATTTTACAATTCAAAAATAAGTCAATAATTTGACTAACAGCATTTGAATACCAATATGTTTATGGGCATTATTTCTCGCAATAATTGCACCTAATAGAAGACCATTGTACCATAATAACTTTAATCAATATCAAAAATATCTGCTTGGATTACTCTCTTACACATCAATACCTTTGCGTTCGCCTTACAAATAATGGTGTTTCCTAATACGGGCCACTCACGACTTTGTAACCAAATTATACCGCCGCGGAGCTTTCTTAAGTCGCAACACCACTTGTGTCACTCCGGCCCTGAGGAAGCGTAGTCAGTGGAATCGGGACTGCGCTACATAAGTCGGTTTATGAAAGATGCGGATATGCCTGTTGAAACACCTGTTGTTCCAATACAACATTTGCCAGCCCGAAGACCCACAGAGCTACTGGGCCTGGCCTCCCGGTCACTGGCAAAACAACAAATTATACAACGTCTCTGTAACACAATACAATACAAATTAGAGAGATGCATAGAATAAACCGAGACAGAGCCCTTTACAATCGGGAATATCTCACAATTCTGGAACAAAAGAAAATACAATTATACAATAATACCAGGCGAAACGCACGAGCGAATCCAGTAAAGCAGATTACAATTAATTATTGGTACAATACGAGTATAAAACTGTCTTCTATGTACAATTAAAATATAAATTAATAAAGGTTACGCCAATGTTATATTTAACGTGGCAGTGAGCCACGGCGAGAACATAATAATTACAAAACTAATGGTGCCTATTATGGGAAATAATACAAATTATTTAACGTAGCTGAAAGCCAAGGGCGAGTGAATAAGTCTCAGCCGGTCTCGGTCTCAGCGCGCAAACATATCATGGCATCGCATCGCAGCGAGCTCTGCGCTCGGCTTATATAGAATAATTCTCTCATAAATATTCTTCCGCCGTAGCCTAATTTTTATGGCGGAATTTTCTTCCTACCAACGCGATCTGTACGAGATTGAGTGGTTTACAAAATGACAATTGAATAAAGAAAATAATCGATCATAAGAGTGACAGCCCCGCTCTCTAGGCGCTAATGGTTGAACTAGAAGCCTCTATAACCATATACAGAAAAATATTCAATTTTAATGTAAAACAGAAAGATAGGCAGTGTTGCAAACAAAATCTGAGATATACAATGATTTAGGAATGATTATTGAACATTTATAACAAGCCAGAAAACACACAAAGCTTGTAATTTTATTACCAAAGATAAATTAAGAGTTGGTAAGTTAATTTATTATAATCACTCCTAAAATTCAAAATACAATACAACAAATGACATAAATTAAACACATTACACTGGTAAACTCAGAATTAAATACTGAATAAGTTCCAAACATTACCAAAGATGTAGAGCTCATATTTTGAACAAGAAAATTATTTCATGAGGTTGAAGAACATTATTCAATTTTCATGCCTAAAAATTAACAAAAAACACAAATCTAAAGAAAAACCTAAGTGTGACCACACTGTACAATATAGAATATTTATCTGAATATTATCAGAAGTTGAGAAAAACATAAACCAAGTATTCAGAATTTTGACATGAGATAATACACAGAAATTATATATTAAATTGCATCACCTCATATTTCAGCTTTTGGACACCTTTTCAACTAATTGTATTATTTAACTTAACTTTTAACTTATTTAACTTAAGTGTATATATTACTATACATTTATACACTTAATATAACACTTAAAATAAAAGGTATCTGAGAGCTGCAATTATTCTATGGTGAAAAACAAATATTATGAACCAAACCAGTTTTCTATGTTGAAATTTGACATATTGCTGCATCTGCCTTCTGCTGGAAGCCCCGAACCACATGGACTACATAAGCACACCAGTCTGTAACTTACGGCATCTCCCAGGTGTAGCGGATCCAACTGCCCTAAAATAGCAGTCGGGGGAAACCTGTAGGTAAAGGAATCTCAGCGTTGGTTCTGGTGTTCCTGCAGGGAAGGCCACAACTTCCTGTCTACATTTATAATCTAGCAAAGCACATTGTACGGGTACAAAATATATTTCTATATATATTTTAGAGCAATTGAGTTTTATCGCGTTTTCAGTTCGATGTTTACAAACATAAGATATTTTTTATTCTAAACACTGTTTCATGCTCCTCTGTAATGCGCATCACAGTACAATTTTTATTATAATGTTTTTAGTAGATTTCATTAATCTACTGATCTGCTTGAGTGTTTAAGAGATAAACATATTTTTATGGAATTTATTAGACAATGTGCTAATGAAAAAATATTAAGATTTCGTGATTTCTTACTTTTACGTCACTTATGACTGATTTTTCACCAGACAGTGTTTTATTTCCAGGTAGTTGTGCACTATGGAGGAGACAAAAAAATCAGCTCAAGAGAAAGTGGTGTATTTCATAAGTATAATTCAAAGTTGGTAAACTGTGCCCAAAGCATTCAACGCAAAATAGTATTGGAATTACTTTTAGTTATCGATAAAAGAGAAAACATAGTCGTCGGTTCTACTTCCGAAAATTATACACTCTAGAGAAAAATGTAGATTGTGGGCACAGGTTCTAGAATCTCGCTTAGAATTCACATAAACAATCCCACTCTTCAATTTGTTCAACCTCCTTTTACATCCTGTATGGCAGCGCACTTTGTGGGCGTGGATTTAGCTGGTCTCATTGGCAAGGGCGAATCGCGAGCCGGTTCGCGAATCCTTACGTGTTCATCTGGATCTCGTGCTCGCCTTCCAAGGTCTCGCCTTTCGTCACTACTTCGGTCTCGCGCATCTCCCACCTGCTGCCTTCGTTCTCCTCCTTGTTCTCGTTCGTTGCCTTCTTGCCGTCCACGCCTTCGACCACTTTCTTCGAAGTCTTGTCTCTGCCGTTCCTCATCTCTTCCTCGTCCTTCGCCGGCTTCGCCTCGTGCTTCAGGGTTTCGACCCTGTCCTTCCAGGCCTTGCCCCTAGACCTTTCCGATCGCGGTCCCGACCTCGTCCGACGCCTTGTCCAGGGCTTCCACGTCCCGAATCCTCTCTCTCGATATTTCGCCCACGCCCTTCTTTGCCTCGCTCTGGACTTTTAGATCCTCTTTTGACCTCTCGTCCACGCCCTTCGAGACCTCTCCTTGGACTTTCAGATCCCCCATTCTTTCTTGTCATCGCTCGTCCTGTTGAAGGACCTTGACCTCTTCTGTCGATGCCTTGACCTCGTTTCTCCAGTCCTTGTTTTTGCCTTTCCTGGCTTGGTGGAAGTCTTTTTGGATTCCGTTTTCTATTTTCACTTACTCGTCTTTGAACCCCTTGATCTCGCTTCTCGTCGATCTGTCTTAGTTGTTCGCGCTCTCGCTTAGGGCTTGCGATACTTCCTCCTCTCGCGTTTCCTCGGGATCTTGGCGGTAAGGGGTTGCTACGACACAACGAAAGAGCATTTTAAATTATTTTTTACACTATTTAATACAGTGATTGCAGTGGTTATTATAATTTGTAGTAAATATAATGCAAGTTTGTATACCAGTGAAAAAGCGTGTTAATTCAAATATTACACCATCATTCAAATTCGTCGTTAATTCAAAGATTTCTATCTGTCCTTTGATCTTCACATCGAATCAACGAAAAATAATTTTGCAGAATTCCTTTTTGAATGCTCTTGGGACGAAATTCGTACGAATTTCTTTCTATCTTTGCAACCATGCAGGCCATCTTGGATGATCCTCATTTCGCGGGTGGGGGGGGGGGAGGAGTAAGTTGATCAGCCAGCAACACTTACTAACATCAAAGATCGACAGAAATATTTGAATTATGAGATGGAAGTATGGAAGTCCCAAGGTACTTCTATAGAGTGAAGCTGGTGCTGTGGGCTCTGGAACAGGCTCCCCTCCCTCTCTCACACACAAACACACACATACACTCCTAGTAGTACATGATACTCCGATCCTGAAACAGATTCATTTATGTTCTAGGTCTGAGCTCTTGGTATCTGGGTTACCGTGATTTTGGTGGAATAGACAAGGAGAGTGCCTCCTCGGTCTGGGTGCCAACGTCCGCCGTCTCTGGTTCGTCGCTGGAGGTCAGCGTGGAGAGCGACAACGACGGAGGAGAGAGATTTCAAGTCGGCGTGCAGGCCGCCTTCTTCGGGCTGGAAGAGGCAACGGAAGATCATTTTCGTAAAAATTGGGCTGCGATATCAACATGAAACCTTATTTAATGGATGAAGAGCCGCTCTTAATGCCCTGCGTCCGTTATGATTACCTCAAAATTCCGCATTTTCAGAAACGCTCAAACCCTTTTTCTCAAAAACCACTCCAAATTTTTTCTTCAAAATTTTCCAACAGATAGTGCATACTGTATTGTTTAATGTGAGGTAAAGTTAATTTTGCTATATTTTTTGCTTTTTTCTAAAATTATACAATTGTATTTTTAAATATTTCTCACACCTTTAATACACACATCTAGCGATTTATATACTCTATTGCATTCGTGCCTGGAAATGATTGAAATGATTTTATATGAAAGTTTACTGTTCTTTAATATTCTTAAAATAATATTTCCGGCGTTCCATTGGGAAGCCGAAAATTAAGACATGTTAAAAGAATGTAATTGGGCCGGCGATAGATGGCAACTGGCAAGAGTATGTGGCAACTCCAAATAGCTAGCCGAGACAAAAGGAAATAGAAAACTAAAACGGGAAAGTTTATGCCATTCCTTAGCACCATTAGTTTGCTTGTGACCTCTGGTAGAGGTAGTTGCCGTTGTCTGATGCCATTTGAACGCTTTCGTCACCGTCATCCTCCGGCACAAGTAGCATCAACGGGACTTGCAATCCTTTTGTTCTGATAATTTTGATGCAATTGACGCCTAACTTCTCGACGTATTCTATCCAATTCTGTTGGAGTCAGTTAGCCATTCTTAATAATAATATTCATTCTATCCACCACATTCTGCTCGGTTATATAAATTTCTGAATGTGCGTTAGTGAATTTCTGAAAGTACCTTGGAAATGGAATTTCGTGATACAAACACACGGTAAAACAGTCTAATTATTTCAATACTCATATCTATTTTATTCGGTTGTCTTCTGTACGGGCAGTCTTCTCACGCTTGTGACGTAGACAGGCCTGCAATTGAAGAGGCACTAGGTATGCTGGCCTCTACATAGTCCACATCCGGCTGTTCTGGTTGAAGTTGGACTGCAGCTTTTGAGTGACCGAGGTTCGCCTCATCAACTCTCTGCCACCTCGCATACTGTCGTGTGCATCGCCCTGGCGCCCCCCCTCCCCCACCGGCAGCGACTCATGTACCTTACGACGTTTTGAACGTGTTTCCATGATTCTACGGGTATTTTCCATTGCGCTGTTTGCCTTTTCAATCGACAAAGGCCATTTTACAAGTGGATTGAGATGTGCACTTCCGTAAGGTTGGACTTTGAGAGACGAGGGTGAAAATTGAAAAGGAAAATTAGAGTTCCGAAAACTTTCCAGATGGACAATAGCTTGGATATTGGTTACGAAAGAAAATGAGCTGAATATGAAAGGGAGCGTATTAGGACAGCGGTCAGCTCCCATTTGGTAGGAAGAGGAGAACCGAGAAATCTATATTATTATTATTATCTATATTATTATCTAATTATTAATTATTATTATTATTATTATTATTATTATTATTATTATTTATTAACTTTCTCACAAGTTTGGATATTACACAAACATTGGAATTCAGATTCAAGACGTATTACAGTCAATTGGTTAAACTGAAATTGAGTTGAATTCATCAAGCTGTCACCCAAGAATTTTACCACAATATGCCAAGTGTGTAGTACAACATATTTCTAAGTATTTCTTAGAAGTTAGTCTGTGGCCGAATGATGATGGGTCTTATATAAACGTTCTTGCTTTCCACATTTTTTGAACTTCATCTGCCAGGTCCTTGTGTTTTCTGATCTTTGTTACTATTATTATTAATATATTATTTTTTATTATTATTATTATTATTACTATTACTATTATCATCATCAGTGATTGCCTTTCTCTTGACCACTTAGTTTTAAATCTGAAGAAGACACGTTTATTTTGTATATTCAATTCTAGATCTTTAACCATCATTTAACTCTTGTTTCGTTTTCAATCACCCTTTTAGTATAAACCTGTATATTAAAATTCCGGTTAATTTTTTATCCAGTACAGGTTTTTCTACATCAATGAAAAATGCAATATGTTCTTTCCACAAATCGCCATCCATACCTTGCGTTCGTCGTCATCAGTGGCTTCCGGCGTTGGAGCGCCCTCCGCCAAACTGCCTCCCCGTCTCGTCTCATCCAAAATGCCTTGCAACACAGAAAACACTTCCAATGCAATCCTTGTTTCGGGAGTGAAAAACTAGTGTTTGTTAAGTGGAACAATTAAGTAGTGGCATATCCAAGAGCGCGTGTGGGGGGGGAATAACATGAGCCAAGCTCTCTGGTCAATGCCAGGTAAAACACGTACAAATTTGCACATACTGTAATTATGATTAGTTGTAGGGTTTTTTGAGAGGTCACCATTTCATGTTTCCAAAAAACATTTATTTTTATTAGTATTGTGCTATTGTATCAGAGCGGGATTCGTAATTCATCGCTCGCAAGTCTGCCAACTAGGTATGCGACCGCGACATCGCAACGAAAAATAGAGCTTCTTTATTAACGAAAACTCGATTTTATTTATTTTTCACCCTTGGTCACTTTGGTTTGGAGAATATTCATCATATGGATGTTTGAAAATTATTATAGCATTTTTCTATAATGGACTTTTTCATCATATTTAACACCATCCTACCAAAAGTTTGAAGAAACATTTGGTTCGGTTTTCATGAAAATCTTGTTTTTGTTATTTTTTAAAATTGCACTTATTACACGCAATATTGCGTGAAAAGTACTAAAAGTTTCAAAAATGTGTATGACCTTAAGGGGGTAGAAATAGCTTACAGCAGTTAAATTGTTATTATATTTCCACATTTTTCTTCATCAAAATCATAGTCCACTACAGTAAAAATAGACTGACACACAGAAATATCTTTCTGTTGCAAAGAAAATTTCTTTTAACTTCAAAACAAAATTTACTTTTTCTTAAAATAGTAAAAATTCAACCAGTTTTTAAACCACTAGCTTCGTTTTTCCTCGATAATTCAAATACTTTTGAAGATTTTTCCCAATTTCTTCTTCTGATTTGTTGTATATAGAAGTACAAAACGATGATTTGTCATTTAGAGCTTTGAATAAATAATATGTTTAACTTAAATGCAAAATGAATGTATTGGTTATTAATAGTTTTTACATTTTTATAATTTTTATAACAATCTATTGAACTGAAAAGTATTTAGCATTATTTCGAAGATAATACTTGGTTACATACATCTTAAAAATTTCATAGCTTTACCTGATTAGTTTTTGAGTTATGAGGGAAACGGATCATAAAACTGTAATTCTGAAAAATAAATGAAGTTCGATTCGTGAGTTTTGCTTACCCTACTACTCTACTAGATGCATGATGCAGCGACTTACCTTTTAAATCATAACTGGAAAACTATTGCAAATATCGAAATATTTTTTTCACCAAAATAAGCCTAAATAATTAATGTATTGAAAAAAAATTAAATCGATTTTTTAAAATTTATCTGCTCTCTTAATGAAAGAAGTAATTATGGAACAGTACATTTCATTTCAAGGAAAAATCTCTATCCTCAATATTGTAGTTGTATTGTAGTAGTAAATTCATACATTTACAATTTTAAAAAATTCAGTTAACAGTGAAATACAGACCTATACCCCCTTCATAAGAGCAATTTCATTCTATTCCTACAAGAAATTTAAAGAAAAACGTTGGAGCCATTTTTGAGAAAATTTTGAAAATGTTCCAAGGGGTTAATGTAAAGTACTCCCCACCCACAAAATAATGAATGATTGTCAAAATGGCAGAGCTTAGACTCAGGCCAAATGGATAGGGTTTTCTTCAATTTAGAAAAAATCCTAAGCATGATTCAGGCGTTAGTGTTGTTCACACACACAGCTACAGAAGGACGGACTGACGTTTTGAAGAAAAGAAACCAACACTATAACGGTAACAGGGAACTACAAAACGTGTATTTCTGTTGCAATCTCGAAATCGACTTTCCGCAGCATTTCATAGCCTTTTCTACCATATACTACGTATATTACTTCGTATATACGCAGGTACACGAGAAAGTAAAAGGTAATAAAAAGAAATGCTTACCTCCCAGAATCGCTTTCGAGGGGCCGCGGCGGACTTTAAAGCTTGTGGTTATTTTGGACTTGTATTTGAACGTGGCATCTGCGGGCGGCGCCTCTCTGGCAGCCTTGCCTTCCTCCGCTGCAGCGTCTGCGGACGAGCCGGCTTTCTCCAACAGCAGCTCATCCCGTTTTTTGCGAAGTTTCCTCAAGGCTTTGCGCGTGTAGCGATAATGTCGGATCATTTCTCGGAAATCCGGCACTAAGCGGCGAATCGTTACTATGACGAAAAACACGTTCTTCATCAAAAGAATAAATACAGACGTATCGCCGGATATCAACCAATAACCGCGCGTTATCATGTAGGGAAGATCAAGCACCATCAAGTGAATGACGTCGTTGAAAGTGGTGACCGGCAGCTCCAGGACTTCAGCGCTTCTGTCTGTCATGCTCAGTAGGTACAGGGAGACTGTTGGTAATACGAAGCTGATGGAGCAACACGCGGCGACGAATGTTTCAAATTTTTCCGTAAATTGATACGTGTCTCCCCGAAAAACAGAAAGCAATGACATCAGATTCACCTACAAGAGAAGTCTCCAATTAATTAATAGACAATAGGAAAAGGGGTCAAAAAGAGGGAATTATAAGTAGAAGGCGGATTTATATGTAATTAAACTCGTCAAAATATGCATGTATTTATGCAACTAAAATCAGTCAAATATGCACAAAAAACTGACAATATGCACAAGAAATTTGACAATATGCACTAAAAGCTGACAATATGTCCAAGAAATCTAACAAATGAGAATGCATTATCAATAATTTACTTAAAACATACCAATTAAATGATTTTATTCGCTCACAATAATACATTCACTTACACGAATTGTTGTGACAATATACAACAAATTGTTTCTCAAAGTTTTCTATTGACAGATTTTCTTGTTCGTGTGCAACTAGAAAACACGTTCCACTTTGCAAGAAGTTCAGGTATTCGTCAGAAATTCAGCAGAATTTAAATGAAGCCAGTTCAGGAGGGGAATAACTCAGATACTCTTGTCAGTACTTCACTTACGTCACGAATAAATTTAATACTGAGATTTCTGGCTTGTATTTTTTTCATTCTTTGTTGTTACAGTTTGTCCAATGATTCCTGGTTTAACCTGTTTTGTAAATGAATCATACAATTCAAAAGCTTCCTAAAGTGGCCAATAATATCAAAATGAGCAGCAATACGTACGAATTACATAACTAGTTAGCTAGTTAAAAGCTAGTTAGCTAGCTAGCTCGTTAGATAGCTTGTTAATTATCTAGCAAGGTAGTTTACTAGAAAGCTACT
This sequence comes from Gryllus bimaculatus, assembly GCA_017312745.1. NCBI lineage: Eukaryota > Metazoa > Arthropoda > Insecta > Orthoptera > Gryllidae > Gryllus > Gryllus bimaculatus. Next base: position 52,830 of record BOPP01000515.1, on the reverse strand, counting down.
AAGCTAGCTAGTCAGTTAACTATTTAGTTAGTTAAGTAGTTATATAGCAAGTAAGCTAGCTAGTAAGTTAGCTCGATTGCTGGTTAGGTAGCTAGTTAGTTATCTAGCTAGATACTATGTTAGTTAGCTAGAAGCTAGCTACTTAGTGAGCTAGTGAGCTTAATAGTTAGCTAGTGAGCTAATTAGCTCGCTAGATAGCTAGCTCGTTAGTTAGCTCCAGGGGAACCGAGAGCTCGGTCACTGAGGCAAGCTTGTGGCATTTTCGACGAAAGATAAAGTTAACACCCGGTATGAAGTAGCGAAACAGCGTGACAGCCGGCGCCTGAATGTCATTCGCCATTTCGGCGGGCAATCGCCTGGCGCTCGGTGCCTCAATCTCAATTGCCATCTGTTTCGTGACGCTTGGTGCCGGAATGAGACTCGGGCCAACAGGACGCTCTTCCGTCTGACCACGCAAATGTCGCTACTTTCGTTTCACCTAGCAGCGGGGAAAGGAGGTATCTTTCGAGCGATGAAACAAGAGATTTGAATTTAGCTGAGAGGTTTCATTTAGTCTTGAGGATGTTTTTCAGGCAGTAAATCTACTATCATGGGACAGCCGCCTTTACTTCCCCTCCGGAGGAAGGCGTACAAAGAATATGTTCGCTCTTAAAAATACACGGCTCCCATTGGGTTTGAACCCGCGAACTTCGATACGCTAACCGTTCCACCATCGCCACCACCACCATCTTTGCGCTTTCAGAGGATTCAGGGTCTGTCGAAATCGCTAATCTACTCTTCCTTCGAAGTAGAAAGAAAATTATGTAATGCTCCGCGTCAAACGGCTAGTTTTCGTCTGAAAAACTCCTGTTACAAGACCCACGTAACGGAAACGTGGATAAATACAGTTGCAAAATTTAGGGGAAAACTCTATCACGTGGTGTAGCCAGCATCCACGTTTTGTGGGTCCTTGATACCGAAAAATCTAATGACGGCAAAACGAACTGTAAAGAATGCTAGCGGTTAAATCGTTCTGCCACTTTTCTCCAAAATTGATATTTTCAATCGATCTGGTTGATGTCGCTGCCCCTTGAATATGAAACCGATATTCTAATTTTGGGAGATACTTTACATGAAGCGCTTGGGACATTCTTCAAATTTTCTAAAAAAGCTCCATTGTGTTTGATTAAATTTTGTTGCTGGATAGTGTTAAGGACTTTTAAGAAAATGGTGCGGACCTCATTTTCGTTGACAGCCCTGATTTTTCAAAAATTGCAAAAGTTCACATTTTTTTCGGGGTCTTCCTACAACTAAAGTCTTAAAGATAGATATTTTCTTCTTCGTGAAATATGTTTCCGAAACTAGATTTTAAAATAGGGTCATGTACAATTTTTCGAAAATTTGAGTACTTTCGTAATTTTGTGTGACAATACGGGGAATAAGTATGTGCTGTTTTATCAGCACTAGTTTAACTTCTCTTTCACTTCATAGCAATGTATATAATGGCGATATAATATAAAGTACGAAGGTACTTTAATACAACCAAGTGGGTCGCGGGCGGTTGTTTTACTCAGAATGTATAGTTCAATTTGTTAGTTCGCTTATGCAGTAAAACAGCCTGGCTCCTGCACTACCCTAAATTATTGTAGTGTTTTTGACAAATGAATTATTGTCACTAAACCGAAAACGTGCTTTAGAAAACGTTATATTTACCGTGTCGATGATTTCTAATGCAGTGTTGGCGCAGACCATCGTCACAAAGATGTAGCGATGAGAAGTACGCGTAGCCCAAGTGTGGCCTTCGACGAGGCAGAAGAAAACCAATGCTGCCAGAGCTACGGTTACCTGCGGCACACGCATTGTGAATGGCTTTTAATTATGAGTGGCGCCTAGAAAACGTATAATTACCACGACGTACCTTCTAGATATAAAACAATAATGTTCGCAACGTTTACTGAAATGTTCTTTTCATCGCCTATTAGTTGAACTTTACGCATTTATATTAATATAGCTCAAGTACAGATTTTAAATAAAACTAGTTGTGCTACAAATACTTTCTCGCATTATTTCTGACTGTATTGCAATTTCCGAATATTCAAAAATTTCAACGAATATGAGACGTGAGCCATTTTTATCCGCCCTTTACTCAACAACAGGAACTAACAATTATTTACGCAAAAATGTGGAGAGGAAATATGTTTTTGGATAATTAATAAGCGATTAAATAGTTTAAATTGTGGCATAAATGTTGTGGTAATCGATTATAGGAGGGCCGACTAAAGAGAGAGATAAGAGTGTACAGTTTTAAGTCTCAAGTAGTGGATTGTGAAATGTTACAAAACAAAAATTAGTTTTTTATAAATTGCATTAAGCCGTTTTCAAGTGTGCATAACGTTTTTTTTTAAATTAGATCTTTTGATAGGGTGATATAAACTGAGTTATTAGCAATTTATAAAAAAATTAAAAACAAGATCAGTTGTTGTTTTTTACTTTTTTCCTCTTGTAAAGGTCGCATATGTACGCGTGTATACAAAATATTTATATATACAATATAATCCCTTACTTTCTTAAAATTTAAATTATTAGGGAACTTCATTGCAAACCCCTTGCTTCAGCAACCAGTATTTCCAGGAGCCTTACCATTTCTAAGCAGCATCTGAATTTTTTCCGCTTGCTTTATCAAGCTCCGTCTTGAAATTTTACCATTTGCATTTATTTTCTCAAAAGCGTTTTAGATGATTAAGGACCGAAACTACTGTAAAAATTTCTCCATCTAGATGTTTCAGTTTTTTAATTCCAAATGCTGTTGGAAAAAACATTCTTAATCGTGGAATAGCTTCTCTCTGAAAAGTTGACATTTTTACTCGAATGTAATATAAGGTGTTCTTCCTCGTGGTGATTTTTGGACTTAATACTATTATAATGCCTATATCTGATGCAACAGCATAAAGTGCAACAGGTTTTTTAAAGTTAGATGCTATTTATATAGGTTAAAACTTTTTAAAAATTTGTTTGAATGAATTTTTACATTCATCGTTCAAGACGATTTTTTTCCCTTTTTGTTTATTCAGGTAGATGTGAAAACATTTCTGATATATTAGGAATATATTTTATATAATAATAAATTTCTATTCGTTGTCTAATATTGGTTTTATATCTAGAAAAATCTATAATAGATTTAAACTTACTTCTGATGCGATAGTTCTCCCTGACCTAATTGTACTAAATGCATCATTATATACCTTTCATAAGCTTTTCTCTTTTCTTTAACAATTTCCTCAAGTTCTTCATTCCAACAATCACATCTTTTCTACACCTTTCCCTTGAAGCCGATAGTTTATTCTGCAGAATTTTGTATACTGTGATTACGATTTTGGTACATGTCTGGCATTTCCCCCTGGCAGGGTACTAATACTTCTAGCTACGTATAATTGGTATTTAAACATTGTTGAAGCATTCTGAAGCTTACATTCATCACATTCTGTGTTGGAATACTATTGCCTTGTCTACGATTTTCATCTACATAATTTACATACTTATAAAAGACATTGTAAAATTTCCAACACGTCACATTTTCTTGAAATATTCAATTTTACTTGGATTTTATGAAGGTTTACCATACTTTTTTTAGTGTGTTTCGATAGAGGCGCCTGATTTGTTGGGCTCCAAATTCAAAGAAAAATATTGGCGAAATTAATCTAATTAAATTGGTAAAATCGAGAAAAGTAATTTAAGTATTTTAATATCCTTTGAAGACGAAGAAAATATGGTATATTGTTTTAATGTTATCTGATTGATGAGCAAATTTAATACCCCTTACCATAAAGATGAATGGAAGCTTTTTATGTATTCATCGAAAAAAAGCCTTAAAGCTGTCCTGCTTCATAACGGAAGCATCTGTACCAGTTGGACATTCGATGCCGTTAAAAGAACGCTATGAAAACCTGCCTCTCTTCCTCAACAAAATAAAATCCGCTGACCACGGTCGGACCATTTTCGGTTATTTGAAAGTTATCTCCACGCTTGTTGACCAACAAAGCGTATTTTCAAAGTTCTCATGTTTCATTTGTTACTGGCATAGATAGACCCAACATTGGGTCAAAAAGAATGACCAGGCACCCAGAATGTGATTCGGAATAAAGTATTGTTACTTCATCTGTATATAAAATCAAGTATAAAGAAGCAGTTTCTCAAGGCTAAATCAAAAGATGCCTATTGTTTCAAGTACCTGTGCAAAATTTTTTCAGATTATCTGAAGACAAATTGAAAGAGGTAAACTTCATTAGAGCAGATATTTGCAAGATTATGCCGGATAAAGAATTTGATTAACACACCTTAATTTAAATTAACACAATTACATTTTCTCTCTTAAAATACGATTTAAATGTAATAAAAAAGAAAATTGAACAAACTGAGTACAATAATTTTATATATGCTGCAAATATTATCGAGATCTTTTCACTCTCTGTAGTAGTAAGAAGGGGCTACAGATACTATCGAAATAATTGAAGATACGTACCACCAGCGCTTTGAATTTGTTAGCACTTTTTAAAGTGATTTCTGAATGAAGGAGGGAAATTATAATACTACAAAATCATTCCCAATAATGCGAAACAGTGTGTTCTGTTGTAGCACTTCTAGTGCTCTGTTACAGAGGTTGGTAAAAAGTAGTTCAATTTTCATCAAAATCTCTATTTTTTTGAAAATTGCAAAAGCATTGTTGTAAATCTAATATTGGTTATAGTTTTTTATTGAAAGCAATTCTAAAAAAATGTACTACTAAACATTTCATGTAAACTTGAGTGAAAAAAAAGATAACATTAAATTACATTTAATTTCTGTTTTGGGTTAATGCAAATTTTTAAAAAAGTTCAAAACTTTCTCATAAATGTCACTTTTCATAAATGTTTACCTGAAAAGTCTGGAATCCAAGCCAGTCACGTGAATTTAGCTTCTCCACATACGACATAAATATTAATAGTTTTGCCAGCAAAATAATGCTGTATATCAACCAGGAAATGTAGATAAGAGGTAGTACTCCGAAGTGATAAGCGGAGAAGCATTTATTGACATGTGGTGCATCCTCAGATGTCGATGGAAACATTGAGTTCAGCCACATATGCGAGGCTCCAAAATGGCTCCTCAGCAAATACCTATAAGAAAGGATTTGGGCCGCAACAAATGCAGCTATGCACAAGATATCGGGGATGACCCATAAGTACGGCAACCACTAGAACAAAAGGGGCAACTTATCGCTAGGAACACATTTTCACATCAGTGATAATAAGTGTAATATTATTTGTGAAAATAAACAATTACGAGTGTATTAATGTGCTTTTTCTCAGGATATTAGTTTCATTACTTTACATTTGAAAGCTGCGTTACATTATGCAAGTGCTGAATGTTGTATGTGACTCACTTTATAGAATTATGTTCAAGAAATGTCAATTTAATGTTAGGTTTTACGGAATCTCCTATTATGTTCGTATGTTTATTTTCTATTAAATTCGTATTGTGCGACACTACCTTGTGTTCAGTTATTTCCATTGATGTGGGACGTTTGCACATCATCATGTCGATCTTTAACATATGATTTAAATTGTATACAATAAAACAATGAATATTGCAAATTCGTTCAGTAAAACCCCAAAATGTGCAATTTTCAGGCAGCAGCTCAAAATCTGCAATTACGTGCAGCAACCCCCAAAACGACAATTTTGTTCAAAATAAAACAAGTACTAAAATAGCATCCGTTTCAGGATTCAAATTGTGGTTAAGGTTTCAACCAATTTTAAATTATCAAAGAAAAAATGTAGTTACATGCGAATCCGGCCGTTATGCATGACGTACATTATGAGACTTTTATTGTTCACGAGAAAAAAATACATAGATGTTTGAATAATGTCTGGAATGCGAAAATTGCGAATAATTAGAGTTGTAAGTTTCAAAAATGATTTATTACATTGGTGCATTACAAAATAATACTATGATTTAGTTTCTGCAATTGGTAACAAAAAACAATGCGGCTATACGTAATATGGTTTGTATTTGAAGTACAAGTTTAGGTTACAAATGAAGCATTGATAAGCTAAGGTAACAAATAAATAACCCTCATCAATTCTTATATTTTTCCTGACTATCATTTATAATCCCACAAGTATTATCAATACTGCCATATCAATAATTGTGAAAATATGTACCCCAGAACCTTCCTGCAAAAGGAACAAAACAATTCAAATCTGTAATTTTTACAAAATGTATTAAAAGCCATATATCAAACAGCGCAACCAAAATGTAAACAAGATATTAATTCCTAGAATAACTGATAGTTCTACAGAATGTTGCACTAGTTAGTTTTCTAATTATATTTGGTCTGGGCTAGCTTTTTGGCCTTACCACTTATGTTTGCCAGCTGTCACCTATCGCCAGCAAAGTACTTTTGTTAAAACATTTTCTTCAGTTTTCGGTTTTCTAATGGTAGATACGAAATATTCCTTTAAGAATACTAAAGAAGAGTAAAGGTGGTTTCCCACTTGCGGCATTCGGAATCCCGATCAACCGTGCGCCGAATACCAAGGACTATGGACGGGTTGCGTGCGATTCGCCGAGCCCCTAACATTCGGTGTTCGCTGTTCCCACAGCGGTGGTCTTTAGAACCCATCCAAGGGAGCGAACATTCGCCAAACACATCAGGTGTTCGGGATTGGGCGAGCCGTAGCTCGGTGCTCGGCTCGAATGTCGAATGTGTGGTGCCGCATTAAAAGCTCGTTCTATAAGGGAATGTTCGGGAAAGAAGTTTGGATACACCACGTGTTGGAGGATTTTGTTCTTAATTTAGCAACTGGATGTAATCACTTTTTCGTTATCTACGCTCGGCAATGATTTTTTTCTGCCTAAAATCCCCTGTTTTTTCGTGCGGCTTTACATAACTTTCTCATATACGTACATATATACTTCGTATGTATTTGTTTATTTTTGCAATACCGCTACGCGATGGAGAGAAAGTTATATAATGTTGGCGAATAAGCGGCGAATGTTCGGCAAAAAACTCTTCTTACAGGGCCCTGGCAATGAAAAAGAGGACCAATTCAGATATTAAATTTAGAGAAAAAAAATCCTCTAATCTAATCCTTTAAGCCGGGAATGGGTTGATGTGACTCCGCCACGAGGATGGATCTAGCCTTGTGAAATCAGGGGAGGAAAAGGTGGTAAAAACCAACCAGTCATCTCCCTGGCAGCCCAACTTCATGGAGTATCCAACGCCAGAATCCTGCCAGTGGTGGAAAGTGGTTGGAACCCTCGGGGCTATGGCAAGATCCACAGTCAGTGCCCTCAAGACCCTGGTATTCACGTCTCGAGGCGATCTAATATCTCGTTAATTGCTATCAGAAGCTCTATTAAACTCTATACACAATTTGTAAATTACGATGGAGCAATTTGGCATTGCTGGTAGTAAATGCCGGAAAGGAACTTCATTGTCCCGTGGGAAAGTCTAGGGAGCCCAGGGGATCCTAAAATGCTTAGGATCCTTACTTAATTACCACGACTTTAAGTGGGAAGTGTATGATATTTAATGTACGACGTCTGTCTTTGAACAACGCTAGCGACTAATCCGTTCAGCCAATTTTTCCAAAATTGATATTTCCCTATCGATCTGACTGATGTCACGTCCCCTTGAATTTGAAACCGATATTTTAATTTTTGGATACTCTACGTGATGCATCTGGGTCATTTTCAAAATTTTCAAAAATACTCCAAAGGTTTGAAAAACTTTCTTATTGGGTAGTGTGAAGGGCGTTAATGTCATGTTGCAGGTATTATGTTCGTTAAAATCCCTGACTTTTCAAAAATTGAATAAATTCAATTTTTTTAGCGTCTTCCTTCAACTACAATTATGAAGATAGTTATTTGTAAATGAAATGTGTTCATGAATAACAGATCTAATAATAATTGAATGTTTAATTTGTGGATTTATCCTCTTATTACCAGAACCCAGTAATAAAAGTTTTTTCTGCGGAAAATACGCCTTTTTCGTGCAGCATTGTATAACTTTCTCTCTACAGCGTAAGAGAGAGTTCTCTCTCTACTGAGAAAGAAAAAACTAGAGAGACTAAAAAAATTGCTATTTAGCCCCGAAAACGTAACTAGTAGTTGTCCACTATCTCGGGGTGTTTGTTCGGATTCGATGCGCTGAATTCTTCGCATATTTTCGCCCACGCTTGCCTCTTCTCAATAATTATTTGACTGCAGTACCCTTTCTTTCCTAAAACTGGGTTCTTCTGGCAATTTTCTCCCAGAATATAATTTTGTATTTTTCAAACAGAACCATCTATTATAAAAGAAAACGAAATTTTGGCATCGCTTTATAATTATTTTAAAAGTTTAATTCAAGTCATTCACTACATTACCGTGCAAAATATAAATGGAAATACAGTATGTATCCACTACTTGGCCCCAAATTTCTTCAAGGGTTTAGTGAGAAATATAGATATTCAAATTGTCGTTCTCCATGTTGTCGCGGCAGAAGCTTGTATATTCATCATGAAGGACATGAGGGATAAGAACCCAAATCTGTAGCTGATTTGCCTTTAAAATATATTTTATTACATCGGGAGCAAATATTTTGTTAACAATTCTTGCCAAAAACGCTCACTTCTTTCTGAATTCAGAATTCAAGTTTTATATGTTTTAATAAAAGGATCCCAAAATTAAGAAATCGTGCACAGAGTGCACTTCTCCACACATCGTTTTTAACTGTAATAGTTATAAGGCATTAAGTAAACGTTTCTGCCTCGAGGACGACTTGAGGGCCTCTATCCCAAATATGGTCTATTAACGCCCGTGGTGCATACAAAACGTAATGGTTAACTAGTTCGTTGCTGAATGAAACGAGAATTCGAAACATTTTATAACTTTTCTTGTGTCTAAAGTGAAAAGACGCGATGTATGATGTCTGCAATGACGCCATTTATTAATATGACGTCAGATAAACAAATCAGTATCTAATTTCTATTGCATAATTGTTGTTGGGCTAATTTGTTCATACAAAGTGAAAGAATATTGTGAAATTTCTGCAAAAATTCTCGCAAAAGCTTTGCTACTGACAGTTATTTCCTGTAAAATCTCGAAAAATAAATGAAAATGATTATGGTGTATTGCACCTTTATATGGAAAATAAGTGTAAATTGCGCTGATGAAACGGAATTTCAGGTTATTTCCATCTATTGCCAAACGTTTTTTAAAATATTATATAACATTAAAAAATAACATTTTGAAAATATTCGGCAAGGAGCCCGACACATTTTATTACTTACTAGTAGTACTGCTATTCAAGAAGCACATATGTGTCTAAAAAAATATACGTAAGATACGTAAAAGTGAAATAACAATAACTGATGGTTACTTCAATGGGACATTCCAAAACTGTCAATTTTTATATCAATTAAACAAAATGAGGCTTACAAGCTATTTCACTTTCGCCATTTATTTATGTATTTCTTGTATCTTTTCCTTAATAAATATAATTCATAAAAACATTTATTTGTTGTGTTGAAATCAGAGCGGGCATAAAGTTTTTGGATGTTTGTGCACGACATAGCAGAAGCGCTGTCGGTCTTCTGATGCGCAGATGCACGTAAGTAATGCGAAACTTGAAATGGGCATGCGCAGAAGATTGATAATGCTTTAACGTTCGAGTGTGCACTAGTGTGCCAAGTCAATAGAACCGCGTGGGCATAAAATATCAGAAAAGCCCGCAAGGGTATTAATAATATCGTTACGTGTTTTGTTTCAGGTCCGTAAGCACGCAACAAAAAACTAGTTAACCATAAAACGTGGAGCTAGGAATACAGGAGGATGGCAGGACGTCACAAACTTTAAGCCATATGAAGCAACTATTTACCTTACTGCTGTGTTTTTTGTCGTGGTTTTTAATATTTAAAACCTCGGTCAGATTGACAAGCTTTCGTACCAGTTCGTGTGGTTACTTGTGTTGCTCACTGTTGAAAAAATTGTTCGGGGAAGGTGTGAATTACGTTTCTCATGAAAGTGGTAATTTTCTACGGTTTGGAATACATAGTAATTTTCGTGATTTTTCTCTTCATACCAGAGAGGAGATGGAATATGGGTTACAGTTGTGCGAAAAGACAAATGACAGCCCAGTATACACAGGAAGTTCTGTTCGGTTTATTTTCAAGGAAAGGATTTTGATGGAACTTCTTTATAATACATAGGTTTGTGGAAACTTGCAGTTCTAATAATTTTAGCAGCTTTTCCACCACACTTATAAGTAAATTGTGCGGGAATGATCATTCACTCAAGATGACTTCGAAAGAATAACTAACATTATTATTTTGATGTCTTCTACAGAGAAACCCGAAAGTTTTTCACAATGTTGACTTAAATTATATTACAGGCCCATCTACACATTCCTAACTTTAGAGCCCTGTTCTCTTGACTTCAGGAGAGAGTACTTATTATTCATGTAAGGAAATGGGGAGATAAACAAGTAACAGTACAGTAAGACACTGCGCTTTTTTATAATATATAGATAGTATGAGAGCCAGATTTGAATATTGTGACAATATCAATTCTAAAAATATTTTCGTAATAATTTGTGTATCACAGGCTTCTTTAGAATATAAGCAGTTTTATGTTTATTTTATTTGTATACTTATTGTGAGAGATAATGTGAGAAAACTTAAAGGCAGAAGAAATACGTTTACTAATACAGTATTCTTGGAGTTTTATGCTTTTGGCTATTTTGGTTTTTACGCCCCAAAAATACTTTATAGTGACCCCACAATTTGTAAAGAATATTCTGTTTTATTTATTATACTCTTCAATATTCCGAATATTATTAAATGCCACTGACAAATGGGTACTACTCATTTATTATCTTGCTTAAAAGACGTGTTTTGAGTACACCAATATGGCGGTCTCGCTTTACGTGAGGAACATGGCAGAGGTTGGCAATGCCACCTCCAGGTATTTCTAGCTCCATGCTATAAAATAAATAAAATAAGATAACTTGTCAGTTTCTACTGCAAAAACACATGACGTACACCGTTCGCACTCGCCAAGACAATGCTGCCAAACCGATTTAACTGACTCGCGGCTTGAGAGCGCGATTTCACCAGACTTCGTTTAATTTAATAAATCGTTTTATCAATCGAATGCGCGGTACGGCTCAAGCCGTGGCTTCAAAGCCATGTTTTGAAAACCACAGCGCAGACCACGTCTTAGAAATTCACCTTGCATCTTTGTCTCGTTTTGTAATGATATATGTGGTTTTCATCCGAAATGCGCGAAACTGCTTCTGTGTAAGTCTGATCCTGGTGATTTCTGAGGTTGAAATGTCGGTTCACAGTAATAAACTCGTGCAGGTGTAATGTTAGGCGTTTTCTCCAGCGGTTCTAAGCTTATACTGCCTAGCGTTTAATTAATTTTTTTGTATTACAGCGTTATAAACGCTTTTTCGTTACAAGAAATCTTACACTTATGTCCCCTCATTAATTACCAGGAATAGTTGTTGTACTGATATATTGAATTGCGTTCTGCAAAATACTATGCATTACTTCCGCGTATTTTTACCAAATTAATCCGGCAAGTTTTTACGGCGTAGTACGAAAAGTACCTTTACATAGGATTAACAGAAATTGCTGCCTTAATGGCAGAGTGTACCAAAAATAAGAGTTTTATCTCTCACTCACTGATTGAAAGTGATGGATGAAATACAATTCCAGCAAAGTACTCTGCGCTATCAAAGTTAACACAAGGCATAATGTAATTACGCCATGAAACACTTCGTGCCTTTTCCTTTGATTCTCAAGAGGTGCTTCCTGTTGTTCTGCCTTCTCAACACCCACTCCTGCGACAAATATATTGTAAATAAAGCTGAGAAGTAAAGCAAATTATATTTATAGAAATATTTAATATTAATATATCTAGTAACATACGATAATTACATCCTGTAGATTTTAAAAATATTGTTCAATAGAAAAACAATTCAATTCTTACTACGCGTAATAATACCAGGTGTATGCTGCATTAGTCTATCCGGTTCACTAGTTCACTAAGAGATGATTCCAGCAAACAGTATGTAGCGAATGAATTTGACATTACGTCAATTTGTTCGTCTCACATTAATTTACCAACACACACAAGTTAAGTTTCTCTAAACACTAGCATCTGTGTTGTATCGTTCAGTGATCATGTTGACCCTGAAAAAGAACATTTGCGGCACACATTGCTTTTCTTATTTCATCAAAAGAAAAACTGTCGAAATACATCGTTTTCTCTTAAAATTTATAGTGAACATACTTCAGAGATTATAACTCTTGAGACATGGTTTTGATGTGATTATTTCAATGTGAAACACAGTGCACGCCCTGGTAGATCATAAAAGTGCGTTATTGTATGATCACCCAACTCAAACTTAACAGCAATTGACAAAAGCATTGTCTCAAGAAACTTAGAAATCGTTTGGATGGGACATCCCTCCGCACCCGCTGATATTCCCCCAACTGGCGCCATCTACCACCTCTTGGCATCAATGCGCTCGCAGGCATGCGCTCGCAGAGCAGCTCTCGAGCAATTTCGAGGAAGTTGGAAAATGGCTCGACAAATGATTTGTCGCATATGACAAGCAGTTTTGTGGCATGGTACTCGTAATTTACCTGAAAGATGGACAAAGTGAGTAGGAGCCGCTGGTCAATATTTTGAATAAAAAATGAATTTCTCCTGAAAATTACGTGCTTTTGTTACCACACAAACCGGCAAAAACTTATGCATACACCTGGTATAAGAATAATGGAAAATAAATTCATTCTACTCGTAAATCAAATCCTCAACATTGCCCATGGGTTTATTTACAACAATCATCTATTAGGCAGGAAATTATTTCTACATTGGTGTAAAATGGATATACTTTTACGTATTACAGAGTTTTTGCAAGGCGTGAATTTGAAAGACGTAACACAATTATGGGGAAGATTCTACTGTGCATGCGCCGGCTTCAAAGGACGGGATATCGATTGACGGGTCCAGTCATTCTCTCTGCTTTGTCGTCTATGTCAAATGTGTTCATAACTTACACTTTACGTAATGGAAGCATAGGAGCAGTCCATTGACCAAGAAATGTCGAACAGTGCGATCAGTTGGCAAGCGAAAGGCTACGGTGTTCTGGGACCCAAAGGGCATCATCCTCATTGACTGGCTAGAATTTAGGGCCACGATTAGCAGAAAGGCATATGTGGCAACCCTTGAGCGCTTACGGCGAGCTATTCAAACTAAGCGGCTAGCAAAAAGAGCTAAAGGTGTGCTCGGGGTGAACTCACCAGCAGCCACGAGCCAGGACGGCGCTTGGGTGGGGCGCGCGGAGGCCCTGGGCCACGCGGCCGCGCCGCTGGGCGTGGGGCTCCCCGTGGGGAGGGCCCGCTGCCACGTCGTCGCCTCCTGCGCCAGCGTCGTCTTTCGCCGCTGCGGCTGCGTCATCTCGACGACCCTCTCCACGGACTACTACACGGCGAACGCCAGTCCCCGGCTCATTTGGTGCTTTCCACTGATCGTAGGATGTTCTAAGCCATCATTCCGATATTTCGTTTGATCTTTGTTTTTAGATTTGAATATGGCCGGGGACTCGCACTTACCAGTTCTCGTCACCTTCAAATACGGACTAAAATGCAACGTGTGGAAAATGGTACTGTCGCTTGAACCTATTTACTCAAAAGCGACATGGTATATTTTCATTTGTTTTTCTGTTGACAATGGTTGTTCCCACCATCCCCAGAATTACACGACGTATATTCTACTTACTACCTCTATGTATATGTTGTATAAATAATAATGCGAATTGTGACTTGTTATTGTTTTGTTTTCAACAAAAAGTAACGACTTCCGGACACGTCACTAACATTTAAATTGTGCATTTGGACTGTGATCATTTGTTTGTGTACTTCAAGTGACTTACATAATTAGTTCCAAACTTTTAGCTTTATTTGTTTTAATTTAGTTATTTCACGCCTGAGGTTTTCTGTTTCTGGTTACTTAGTTTATTTCCAACGATTCTAGTTTGGCTACTTTAAGTAGTTTATTGAAACCTAACATTGTTGTGCGATACATTTTCTACCTACAATTTTTTATTGACTTATTTCATACAATTTCATATTCTTTTGCATTCTAATTGCTAAGTAGTGCATTGTGTACACATATTTTAATTTAAGTGAATATTAAATACCATATAGTTGTGATTGTTGTTTATTTGATATTATTTAGAAAATTTTGCCTTTATTTGTTTGGTTTGTATGGTATGCTATTTGTTTGGTGTATTTTATAATACAAATACTATATTATATACACATGATACTCTGTTTCTGTTAGATTGAAATTTCTTATTCTTACATTTCTTACCCTATTTAGTCTGAATTTCTAGGTAGTTTCAATTAATTCATTATTTCAATTATTTTACACGATTAACTTAATACATATTCATTTTCATTATATTGTGTTATTTTAAGATTAAAAATGGCTCAAGCCAGGCTACATAGTTTTTGTGTGAAAATCATATGAATTAAAAATTAACTTCAATATAAATTGGAAAGAATTAATGGAGGAAGGGACTTGTCACTCACACCTTTGTCCCACCATGGTTGGCAAAATTATTACAAGTAAATTAATTCTAATTGTGTTAACTGTTCTAAAATTTTAATTGTTTATAAGAGAACTTTTCATAATTAAATACAGATTTATTGCTAATGATCATTAACATAAAATAGTAATAAATATAAGAATATTTTCTAAAGTTATTGAGTGCTTATAGGAGGGTGTGATTCCCGTTGCATTTCATGCTTAGTTACAGTATCATAAGCAATGACAAAAAATCTAAACTTCTTAGCTCACCTGAAAAGAAAGGCAATAAAATGTTCTCTGTCGATGGAATTAACACATTTGCTAAGGATGCTATTGTAAAGAAAATCTGCGGGCGTCAGTTTATACATACAAATATCTAATAAATAAATTATTTATTATATTATTTTATATCTTGTGAAACTATGAAGTGTTATCAATAATTAATAATATAATCATAATAATCATTATCTCTGATAGTCAAGGAGTTTAAATACTAACAGACAAGAGAAACGTGAAAGAAGAAAATTCATTGAAAATTCCCTAATAATAATTCTACAAAACCCCCTTGCTTACTTCACATAATTATACAACTTTTATCAGCAGTGGCGGCTCTTGCCTAGATAATCGAAATATATTTTATAATAAGATACAAACCAAGATTAGCTTTTTAATGACATTCAATATTCACGATATTGCAGCAATATCGATGCATGTGATATCATTTTGAAACCGAAGAGCGCCAAACTGGTGCTTCCATCGGCGTGTGGGGCCCTCTCAGGCTTTGCAACACGCTCTTCGCTTTTGGCTTTATAAAGGACCCACAGAACATGTATTCTGGCTACACCACGCGTTTCGATTTAGTAACCGGCTTTATCCACTTTTTCATGACCAGGGACCTGTAACAGCACAGTAAACACATGCGCTACGAACGCTTCCGTGCGGTCACGCAGCAGTTGAATTCACTGACCAACGCGCATGTGCATGCGGCGAGTACTGTCTCAAAGCATGCTATACAGCGATTTTTATAAGAATGGACTGTTTTGACAGCTAGCGCTGGCGACATAACTGAAGCTTCTCTGGTCGTTGTCCTTCAGCCCATTTGACTTCTCCCTTCATTCGGTCGTTAGCAGTTGGCTAACTTTCAAGTTACAATGGCTTCGACGCTTCCTTTTGTGATGTCCTCGACCGACGAAAATATAGTTCGCCATGAGAAATAATCGATATTAGGAAGTGCAGTGCGACTGTGTGCTCTTATGTAAAAATTATTTTTTTAAATAAAATTTTCATTTAATTTACTTTTTGTGTGATTAGTATTGTGTTTATTTGAAAACCGAGTATTGAATGTGAGATACATGTGTTTCCTGCTGCTGTGCGGTGAGATGGTGAGCTGTGATTGAGAACGTCCATGCTTTGCGTTTTATCAATTTTTTTTAATATAAGTTCACGTTTGTGAACCATGAGAAGACATGATGTCTTAACTGGAGCCATGTACAAACACAAACACTTTATGAAGAGGCCTGGATAAACAGCTGTTCCAGTGGAGGGATACTACTCTAAATAACATTTGATGTTCACTTGTTAAGCGAACTGTCAATTTGGCTCATTCTCAGGCGGGTTCTATATGAGAAATGGAAATATAGCTTGTGTCACGATACTGAATTCAAAATATCCAAAATCCAAAATACATTTCCAGACGAATAACACTTACTCCACATTAAACTAGTAAGATACATTTTTTATTATTATTAAATGTTTTAAATTTGGTACATATTCATCAGGGTAGACAGTGCCTACCTTGCTTACCCCAAGGAGCCGCCACTGAACGTAGAACGTGGAACACTGCCCTATTGGAAAATGATTCCAAAGAAACATTGTAGGTACGATATGACGTCGACACTTTTGTGGTATGTTATAGTGGACATGACACACGTTATACATCTTTGCAACATCCAAACACCGCTCACCAAAATTCAAATTCCCCATGGAGATAGAAACATATGGTTGTCTACCTTTCCTAGACGCCTTGGTGAGTGAATGAAACCATGGAAGCTTGGGACTGTTTACAGAAAACCTACGCACACGAACCGCTGTAAATTGGTGCATGTACAATCGCAAACCAGAGCATAGCTCAAACAGTATACGGATAACTTACCCACACCAACTGCCGTTAATTGGCGCATATTAATCGCAAACCATGCCAGCTTAGAACATTTTACAGAAAACCTACCCATATCAACCGCTGTTAATCGGGACATGTGAATTGCATACCATGGTAGCAGAGCACACAGTTTACAGAAAATCTACATATACTAACCATTGTGAATTGGTGTATGCCAATCGTAAACCATAGCATCCTAGCATGCACAGTTTACAGAAAACTTACCCATACTAATCACTGTGAAACGCACCATCACCAAGTGACAATGAAGAGCCACCTGAAAATCCTTGTCATTAGCGCCATTAGGATCTGCGACGAGCCAGCCTCCCCGATGAAAGCCAAATATTAAAAACAAACGTCTCTTGTCACAAATTAATTGTTAACAAGGCCCTGAAACATTTTCAATCCGGGGTCTACTTGGCTGTCTCTGAGATGCCGCCTTTTGGGCACAGGTGCCAGCGTTTCTGCCGCCATTCTGCGACCTTCTTCAGGGCGAAATGCATAAGGGACGCGGCGCCTCCGGACTGCCAAGTGCTACTGAATCCGGTCGAGGAGGCCTACACTCTCACATTTACGACCCGCTAACATCAAGGGAACTTCACGCCAGGTAGATCGAAACCAAGGCAGTAGCCACTCTTTCCTACAAGGTTTAACAGATACAATCGGCAAACGACTGAGAAGTTTTCAGTTCAAGACGATCTTTACGGTGCAGCAGTAACTCGACCAATGCTTGGTTCGAGGGAAAGATCAACTTCTCCCATTCCAAACGGCAGGAAGGTAATCAGTACGATATCCCTGCCAACGCATTTAGAGGCGATATAGGCATTTAGAGGCAAAACGTATAGAAGACTAAGAGAGCACAGGCATCACCTTAAATTCATCAATCAATCGCTTTGTCGGAACTTTGCACACCTGGAAAAGCAGCCTCAACTTCCTGTTTAACCGCAGAAGACTGGTGGTAGGACGGATAAAAGGCACTGGAGATGCTAAAGACCCCCAGAACATCAATGGCGACGCAGGGTTAAGCCTCCATGCTGCCTGGGGAGTACGGACACGAAGGCCGCCGGGGTCGTACTCTGCCGTCCGATCTGACCGCTTTCTTCCGCCTCCGCTGGCTCTCTACTGATTGAATTGAACTGACATCAGCCCGCTCTTCGTCTGACACGCAATTCGCTACGCTCCTTTCACCAACTAGGAGAGAGAAAGGTATTTGGGCGAGAACAGGCGATTTGAATTTAGCTCAGAGGCGTCATTTAGGCTTGAGGATCTTTTACATGCAAGTAAATCTACGAAACGGACAAGACGGCTTTACTTCCTCCCAATAAGGCGTACGAAGATTTTTTTTTCTTGCCCGCCCCCGTTTTGTAAAAATCCACGGGCTTAAGATCGTTTGAACCCGCCAACTTGGGTACAACAGTCCAGTACGCTAACCGTTACACCATCACCGCCGCCTTTTTTTAACCAATTGACCAAACATCTCGCCAGACATCTGGTCCATCACGGTTTTTCAACCCGATCGCTATCTTGGCGCACTTTGCCACTGAGGAAGAAACGACCACGAAACGTTGGCATCGCAGCCTTCGGCGCCGACGACCGGGAAGGAGATAATCAATCAAATGCATTATTCAAACACATCTTTAAGTACAGAAGATTTTGTCGTGTTTTGGGTTCGATGTTTGATAGCGTGAAAAGACATTTATATTCAAAACACTGTTTCAGGCGCTATTGTACAGCGCGACGTAGTAGATTGTTTGATATAATTTTTGCAACAGAGGTCACTGATCTTCTTGAGATCCTACTTGAGCGTTTAAGAGATAAACATTATTTTTTCTTTTAATTAATCAGAAAATAATGGTTACTGAAAATATTGTCAAGAGACAGTAAATTAAATGTAGAAATTTCTGTCTAACACATAAATTGCATTTTTGCTCATCGCTTTTCAGCAGGCAGTACTTAATTTCCGGGCAATTGTACTCATAGAGGAGACAAAAAATGAATTTGCACAGAAGAAATTTGATGAAATAACGCGTCATTTTAAATCACATTTCTCTCTCATAAAAGTCGTTAATATTGAACTTGAGTTTTGTCATTGCATATATAAGTAAAAGACATATTCATGATAGCATGCGTAAATAAAATACAATATCTGCAATTTATTTTAATAAATACAAAAGAAGCGCAGAGATCCATAAGTGAAAGGTCAAGTTGATTATCAGTGCCCAATGCACTCGTAGGGAAATTGTTGAAATACAGGGATTATTATCAGTGAACTAGAAATGAAAACACACACCGTATTACTTTAGTTTCTGCTTTAAAATATTTTGAATATAAATTTACTTTCAATACCTTACTCGTAATAAACTTCTGTTCAACTTTCAGAAAAATGTCCTCTCTACAGAAAATTGTAAGGTTGTATGTATCGGGTCTAAGAACCGGAGAATCCCAGAATTATCAATATTTCAACCTTCTTTTCCATCCTGTATGGCAGCGCATTTTGTGGGCGTGGATTTACCGCCAAGCAGGTCTCATCGGCAAGGGCGAATCGCGAGCCGGTTCGCGGATCCTTACGTGTTCATCTGGATCTCGTGCTCGCCTTCCAAGGTCTCGCCTTTCGTCACTACTTCGGTCTCGCGCATCTCCCACCTGCTGCCTTCGTTCTCCTCCTTGTTCTCGTTCGTTGTCTTCTTGCCGTCCACGCCTTCGACCACTTTCTTCGAAGTCTTGTCTCTGCCGTTCCTCATCTCTTCCTCGTCCTTCGCCGGCTTCTCTGCGGCCTGCGCGATTTTCGCCTCGGCCTTCTGGGTTTCGCCCCTGTCCTTGCAGTCCTTGACCCCCACGACCATCTTGACCGCGTCGTTCGCGGTCGCGTCTTTGTCCTTCCAGGCCTCGTCCAGGACTTCCATGTTCCCTATCTCCTCTCTCGATATTTCGCTCACGTCCCGCTTCCCCTCGGGCTGGACTTTTATATCCCCGATCTCTTCTTTCATTGTCCCGACCATGCCTTTCCATGCCTCTTTCTGGACTTCCATGCCTCCTCTCTCCCCTCTCGATATATCGTCCGTGCCCTTCCCTGCCTCTCCCTGGACTTCCATATCCCCTTCGTCTCCTTTCGACATCTCGTCCACGCCCTTCGAGTCCGCGCCCGGGGCTTTTGTATCCCCTGTTTCTTCTTCTGGCCCCTCGCCTTGGTCTCGAATGGGCTCCACCTCTTCTGTCGGTGCCTCGGCCTCCTCTTTCCCATGTTTTATTTTGCCTTTCGTGGCTTCCTGCTGGCGGTTCTTCGCTCAGGTCTCTATTTTCATCATTTTCTCCTCCGAATTCCTCGTCGATTTGCATTTCCCGTTCACGCTCTCGCCTACGACTCTCGATACCTCGCCCTCTTGCCCCAGCTTTTGAACGTGATGGGTAAGGGTATCTATAACACACAACGATAGAGCAATTTTTTAATCCATTACATTACATATTGCGGTAATAGAATGTTTTTTATAGATTATATTATGCATTTTATAAGTTAGAATACTAATGAAAGTGAGTGATGTACATTGTTTGAGTTTTAAACCAGAAATTTTAAAATGATACAGCGTGAGCAATTGCAATAAATGTGTCTTCAATCTGCATGTAATGGAGATATTGTGACAAGTTGTTCGGCAGGTCATATTCAGACGCAAACTAGGGAATGTCATGAACCTGCCGAACATCTGTGTATACAAGATGTCTAGAAACCTGAAGAAAATGAGACACGTGAACTCTGATATATGCAATTGCCCACCATGGGATCACTGGCAAAAAGTGATCATTTGCAATTCCTCTGCATCCTTTAGACGATTGTAACATTTATTCTCAGGCATTTGCGTAGTCCCTAACGAATTTAGAGTGGATTCATATACGGACAAACCAAGCATATGCTTCAATTTCTTGAAGTAAAGGAGGCTGCATTAGTTTTTTTAATGAAATTTTATTTGTCCACAGATATGTAAAATTCATGTTTGTACATTTAATAAGGTGATAAAATAAATTCAATTAATTCATAATCAAAAACGTATTAGGTATTTTTTAACATTTTTCCGAACAAAAACGTAAAACAAAATGTTGTATTACATTTATACGTATATTATGGAATACAATATATTATTCGAGACCCTTTTTATTCATTTTTTCCTGAAATTAAAAAAAGTGTCACTGACATGAAATGTAGTGGGGTTGTCACTCTATCATTTTATATTCTAGCGCGGTATCATACTTGCTGATCGTTGCTATTTTGTTTGCTTTAATGGCAACGAGAATGTCAGGTTCTATCGATGTAATGGATCGTGAATTTGGAAATAATGGGAATTAAGCACGACATTTAAATGAACCATATCATCTCAATGACTTTAATATTTAATAAATAAGACTAAAAGTGATAATTGAATATGTTTTCACATAAATTAATGTTTGGAAGGAAGAATATAGGGATTATTGCGATATGGAGAACGTGATTGACAAAATAACGACGATGCGCCGAAAAGAGAATCGGTCAGTAGACGATTACAGAAAAAGTATTATTGCCAGAAGCAAAAAGGATATTGCAGAGACGTGGTAGAGGTCGGGCACGCAGCTGAAGATGGTAGGAAGTAGTCATGATGGACGGCCACGCATCGCGAAAATAAGTTTCTTGGATAGGTTTTGGTAAAAGCTCTAATTAAGGGAAACGCGATGAAGGGAACGTAAATTTTTACGATTATAATTGGAAATTATCTCGGAGAATAATTAGGTTTAAAAAATCTTTCAAGTGTGTGACGAAATGCTGAATGGTGTAATGATACGTGATATCCAATTGTCGTACAAGCATGCTTTGCGGGCTTCAGAAAAGCAAGTGCAATTTTGCAAAACAAAAGAACTTTCTGAATTTTGTTCAAGGCCAAGAATGTAGTAAGGGTATAATGAAGATAGATAATGATAATAGAATTAGTTAGTAAATGGCCATTAAAAAGGGTTTCGAATTTAGTAATAACGCACAGGTGTGAGCACGAAAATTATGAATGGTTGTTGTGTGTAAGTATAGTGTGGATGTAATTGTTTATTTATTTATTGTTCAATTGTATTAGTAAATATTTCAACGTCTGTGTCCATGACAAATTGAAAATATTAATCGAATATAACGTTACCTAAGAAAGATATTTTACGTAAGAATAAACAACGTAGGGCATTGCTGAACTACAGCAGTGAGCAGAAATATGATATTTTTAATATCAAATCATTTGTAATATCCATTTTTTAAAAATTCGATCAGCCGAAAACTCCTGGTGCGCGGTGAATTTTCAGGACCACTCTTTTAATTAATTAAAGAAAACCCTTAGATGCAGTTTGATGATAGCGAATACGAATTTAATAAGATTTTTATTTTCTTGTTAGAAATATACACTGGCAACTGTGTAAATGTTTTAACATAAAATCAATAATAGTTATTAATAAAAAATTATAATATAAATTACTTATATGATTAAAGTTTTAAATTACCTCTTCTTTGCAGATTTATTTTCTAGTAAAATGTGAATACTGTAAGATTAAAAGATTCATGGCAAGAGGGTTTGTTGTTTGTTTTAGACAGTGCACGCCTATGGTATTTCAATAGAATGAAGCTGTTGACTCCGAAGTACCCCCCCCCACACACACGTATACAAACATACTCTCTCTTTGGTAATGCAAGGTACCATTGATATCTTGGAATTGCTATGGTTAAGGTATTATCCGACCGTAAAAAAAATATACTCATTCATTTATTCACATCAGTTCTGTGATTTTTCTGGGTTACCTCGGTCTCGGCGGAATAGGGAAGGAGTATGCCCCCTCAGTCTGGGTGGCTGCGTTTGCCGTCTCTATTTCGTCGCTGGAGGTGAGCGTGGAGAGCGTCGACAGCGACAGGGAGGAGAGGGAGTGCGCGTCGGCGAGCAGGTCGTCTTCCTCGGGCTGCAAGAGGCAACGGAAGACCATTCTCGTAATACTCGGCTGCGACGTAGCCATGGCACTAGACGCAGGGTGGAAACCGCTCGTAAGGCCGTGCATCCATTAAGAATGTTAACGGCCGCCGTCCGTTATGGGTTTTAACGGCAGACGCTCTTAAAGAACATTAATAATAAATGCGTACTTGCTTCAAGCGCATAAGTACTCATATTTAAGAAAGTATATTTATGGTTTACATGATTCTTCCTTTCAGGAAGGTAGTACTATGAAAAGTAATAAACTACACGCGACTGTTAGCAAAAATAGCCGACTTGGTTATTTGCCTTAATACATTAATAAAGAGTTTGGAATGTCGAAAATTTTCTATTGAAGTATGCCAAAATTTATTGAGATACATTGAAACTGTTTTTATTATCTTGTAATATATTAAAAAATGTACCGATTTGTATGATTATGTTACTAACACAGGTTGTGGCGATCTGAGAGGCAACGCCCTACCACTTGAGACTGGCAAGTTGCGTGATATGTTAGTCAGCGGCACAAGGAAAAAATGGAAGAAAATATTAGAGGCACTAACTGTTTAAAATTTGTCTATATATCGCGAAAAATTACGTGACAACTACTCATATTTTAGAAAAATGTGTATATGATATTATTTCAAAATCTGTCATTGAAGAACAGGTTTTATTAAATAAAGAAATTTATCTTCAATATTGTAGATGTAGAAAGATGCCGGTAAAAAGTTTGTTTAACGAAATTTTCGAAAAGTTTTGCAATTCTCCATAAAACATACATTTTAGAAAAACACGCTACCGCCATTATTTTAAGTGCCTGTTACAATATCCGAAAACAAAATTGAATAGAAAAATTGGAACCATTTTTGAAGTAATTTTTAAAAACTAATTAATACTTCATGTAAACTACATCCAAAAATTCAAAATATTAGTTTCAAACTCAGACCTCCTTCCTCTCGAGAAAATTGTTTTGGCACTGGTGTTGACCATGGGCAGCCAAACGAACAGACGGGCTGACAGACAGATGGACAAACGGACGGACGGTTCGACGGACAGAGACACAGGCGGATGGTTAGATGAACGGGGAGACGGCCGAACGGAGAGATGGACACGTGGGAAGAAGGTTTATCTATTTTTCATATATCAGAGTTCGGCAATAAGTGTTTTTCCCTGCAAAACAGCCGTTTTCGGGTGCATAATTAAAACACTTACTTTCCGATTACAATGCCACTACAATAATGACTTTTTCTTCCTATACGAATTCGAAAATTTCACTTCTTACACAAAAAAATACATTTGCTTTTCTGCGCTTATACAGCGTAAGCAAAAAACTAGATATCTGGAGCCGATTAAAAAAAATTGCATTTCAGTTTTCTGAAAAAAATACTATTTTAAGCTCATTCAATTGTATGAATTTTAGAACAGCGACCGTAATGAAATCTCATGCCAACTTATGAACTTGGAAATTTTGTACCAACGTTTCTGACTTTTGTATACATTCATGGCCAGCACCAACGATTATTAATTACAATAATGAGGAGGATTCTTGTATTGAAACTTGTAGTGAAAGAAACTTAAGTTGGAAGGGAACTTATGAAAAAATGTTGATAACAGTGTCATATGATAATAAAGTTAGATAACAAAGCCTGTTAAGTAAGCCAACATTACATCCTCATTACCCATGTGTGTATTTTTCCAGGAACAACATTTTTCATATTTTTTATACATTTCTTCCAATATGTGATGTATGAATTGTTCAATTGCTTCATTGAATTAATCTGTTATTGATTTCCGAAGGGTCCTTATACATCAATTCCATTTTAAATTGATCAGAGTACTGTAATTGTTTCACAGATAAAGATTCTAGTGGGGTCGTAAAGTATTGCAATATGAAATTAAAATAAAAGTAAGGAAATGCGACATAGTCTTAAATAAAACGATTTACAACACACGGGTGGAAATGTTATTTTACTCGTTAGAAATTTCAGCCTCGGGTTCTAAGTCACCTCGGCTGAAAACATCTCACTTATAATGTAACATTTTCCGTCCTTATGACGTAAATTTCTATTATATTATGTTGTTCAGTGCATTTCCACCATTCCTAGAAAGAATTTAAAGAAACTAGTGGTGCTAAAACAACACATACTTTCTCTCCCGTATTTTCACGCAAAATTACGCGAAAAGTACTCATTTTTCGAACATACTTTCATGACCTTATTTCAAAATCTATTTTTACGAAATAATTCATAATTGTAGTTGTAGGAAGACGCCGAAAAAATTTTGAATTTGGTAATTGGTAATTTTCGAAAAATAAGTTTTTAACGAAAATGAGACTTGCACCGTTCTCTTAAACGTTCTTTTCATTATCCAACAAGGAAATTTAATTAAAAACAATGAACCCATTTTTTAAATTTTGAGTATGTCCCAGGGGCTTTATCTTAAAGTATCTCCGAATTTAAAATACCGGATTCAAATTCAAGGGGCCGTGACATCAGCAAAATCGACTGGCGAATATACATTTTGGACAAAATCAGCTGAACAGTTTAGCCACTAGTGTTGTTCACGGACGGACGAACGGACAGACACAGTTTTCGAGTTTTGAGTTTTCGAAAAATATTATAAGACATCATTTGATAGTTTCTCTTCTATCACTAACCGGCAAATGTCGGAGCAGCACTGAATAATGCAAGTCAAGAACTTCGCTTGACTCTTCCCTATCGTGGTCTGGATCTCAACCTTTCGGTCTATAGTTGAATCCATCATCCATCCTCTCTCATCCAACTGATTCCTTCCTTCGTTCATTACAAGCAGCGCCAAGCTGTAAATTCCCCTAAACACTGAAATGTGCCGTGATGGTGGGAAAGCCATAAACATCACCATCAATTTAATAATTATTAATAATATAATTAATTGCCAATCTCGTCACCACACTTTTAGATCTGAACAAGACACATTTTCGTCTACTCTGTATTTTCAAGTGTAGAAACCTTATCTCTCAATTAACTTTCGTTTTGTTTTGTGTTATCCCCTCGAATAAAAACCTGTATATAAAAATTCCGATTAATTTTATATCCCCTATAGGATTTTACTCATCAATGTGTAGTGCAATATTGATATTTTGAAACAAATTATATTTCATACCTGGTGTTTGTCTTCAGGGACCGCAGGAGATTCAGGATCACCGATGTGACTACCCCTAAACGTTCCCCGTCGCGTTTCATCCGTAATGCCTTCAAACAGAAAAATGAATGTCTTATTAACGGCATGGCAAAACTAACGGAACAATTCATATCAGCGGCAATGGCCAATCCAAGGGGGCCCAGCTTTACACTGGAGTCAACATTTTTACCTTTCGATATTATTACGTTCTTGCTTAATATTGAAAAAGTATTGTACAACTGCAGCAAAAAATCAATGTTTTGGGCATAAAAATGTGTAGGTTTTCGATATTACAAAAGTGGATAAATCTCGTTCCTGTGTGAAGTAAATTACTTCCTCTGACATGTAGTGCCGTCAGAATTCACGTTTTGTGAACCCTTGTACCAGGTGTAACTAGCCCTTCCGAGATTCCGATTCAAAAATTGAATTGCCCTCCTCATTTTTGTCCACAAACAAGAAAAGCATAGTGAAAACTAATCTCTATTGAAATGCTTCAAATCAAGTATAATAGAGTCAAAAAATTAATGAAGTAATAAATGGTTGGGATGTCAAATGACAAATTTGTTAATCGTTTTCAAAAGGGGCCTTTGAAGGGTATTCAATTAGTCAAACAAATTTCTTTTGGTGTCAACTTGTGGCTAAGGGCTCCGGTAACTGCACCTGCTGTGCCCGCGGTTGTTACGCCACTACTTTGTACCTAAAAATTGCCCTACGGTAAAACGGTCTGTACGTCAACGGTCAACGCATAAAGCATTTAGACAATTTTCTCCAAAATTAATATTACTCCATCGATCTGGCCGAATTCAAGGCCTTGCGAGTTTGAAACTTGTATTTTATTTGCGTGTAATTTACATGAAGCCTCAACATTTTAAAAAATGTTCTCAATAACGTCTCCAGAATATTACTTTCTCGCAGTTAATTCGTAAGAAGAGAAAGTTATTGTAGCGTCACGGCTTGGCAGCAGCAAGCCGAGTGCAAGGTAGAGGGCTGGGGGATCTAAAGATGAAACAAAGAAGGACTTTTAACGACAGCGAAATGGTCCGCGGGGGCCAGACAGGGAAAGGGCTTTCCACCGCGCGCGGAGGTGGAGAGTAGTGAGCGTAGGAGGGTCAGGTGCCTGACCTATAAAGACGCCGTGGCGAGACGGCGCGAACGGGTAACGTTTTCTGGTTTCCTCGTGGCTAGACCACAAAAACTTTGTCCGCCTAGGCTGGTGCGAGTGCCGAGGGACGTGGTTTTTCGACCGAGTTTCGGACGGGTGAGTGTCTTTCAAACACATTTCGGGCAGATCGTCAACGCGGGGCACATCCAGGTGCCTATTGCGGACCGGCCTTGCGGTTGGCGTAGCGTCGCCGCAAGGCGCATTGTAGGAGGGAGCGGCTGCAGTTGGTAGCTTCTGCGCAAACCCTTAAGATGAGTTTGTAAATATGTACATGTGTGTAAATAAAACTTGTATATACTCACTCGTGTCTGTTTCCTTGTGGTGTAGAGCACTACACACGACGTTACATTATTAAATCGTGCACCGGAAAACAGCAAATTTTCGGCAGAAAATTATTATTGCCAGGCCCTGGTAACGAAAAAGGGGATAATCCAGTTGCTAAATACATAAAAAATGTCTCCAGTACGTGATGTTGCCAGAATGCTTGTTTTTGGGGGGTTCTTAATACCGAAATAGCGATTGAAAGTGCAAAACGTCCGTCTGTGGTCAACGCTAGCGCCGGAACTGAGAAGCGGCGTTGTGGACGATATGTGACCCGTACTCGCCCATTTTCGGGCAGCCAACAACAGAGTGCAGCACAGCACGTGATGCCGGCTGCCCAACGAAGCAGCACCACTGCCGGTCGCTTGTTGGTCTCTAGGACCAATACAACTGAATTCAATGTGCGTGTAGGAGTCAACGTGTCAGCGAGTGAGTCTGTGAGAGCGTAGTGAAGCAAGTCGCAAACAGTGATTTTGGCAACGTTCCGGAACGTCTCTGTTCGGCATTCAAAATCGCTAGATTTCTCTTACAACAGCCGGGCTTCTAATCACGTATATTCTCCTGGCCCATCGTCAAAGATCCAAACTGCACCATAGAGATTCTACGGACACGTCGTCCGCAATCGTTCCTCAGAGTGCGCGCTCGTCGACACGTTCTCCACATCTGGCCTTTTTGTAAGCTCTACCACAGCGTCGCATCCGACCGGCCCTCTGTATCCTATTGCGTATTGATTGTACGTGTTTCAAGCAATCTCATTAACTTTTTCAACCAAATACACAACACCTTAATTTCTTTTTCTATTGTTTGTTTAGAAACGGGTGGGTTCGGTTAATAGAGCTCAAGAACGCGTACGAAGATTATAGATCTTCCCGTACATCGCATTCAGATTTTACTGATGTTTTTGACGAAAATGTATAAATATATTGTCCAATGGGAATATATGATAGTGCGTAGTGCAATGGGAATGTAAGTCACTCATAGAGGCGCGTCGATGAGTTTGTGCGTTTATGCCGACTCAAGTGCCCCTGAACAGAAGCTCTAACGCAATCCGCGATACCTTGAAGTACTAAGCGCGTTTTGCTGCATATTCTGCCCCTACTATTGTGAAATATCAACCGTAATTATTACTTGGACGTGTTCTCGGACAAGTAAATCAAATTTCTCCAAGCCAGTTTCATAGAGAGTGCACGTAAAAACGTGAGGAAGATTGTTTTGACAACCATGTCCAAACCAGGACGTCGAACAAACCTATACTCGCGAGAAAGTCTTTCGTCTATTAAAATTTTTGCATAGCGTAGCGTAAAACGTGATTAATAGTCACGTGACCTGTATAATGTCAAGTTTAATACATTGCAATAGCGAAGCATTGCTGGACCCTCTACTAGAGGAAAGTACCCAATCACGAGCCCGGTTCCTAAAGCGAGACCTTCGATTTGCAGAGTGTCGTTGCATACATGAAACGTACTAAAATTGAAGTTCTTTGCAAGACCACAGCCCAGTCAAGCAGTAGTATTTTCGTCTTCACTTGTTGCCGGACAATCGACCATTAATGCGAACAGTGAAAAGCAAACTTTTTTTTTTCAAGAGCTTATTTTCAGTTGCATGATTCCAAACTTCATCGGTAAGTCTCCTAACAATTACATTATTTGGAAGGGGACATTCCAAACTACTAATGTAGGGTAATGTAATTTATTGAATTTGCCTTGTAAAAATGTTATTGGCACTTGGAAAATAAACACGCTGGGGCGTAAACCGAGCCCCCGCAAAATTTCCTAATGCGGGCCCCACATTTATCCTCTAGTAAATTAAAAACAATTAAAGGGTTTGGAACTCCTTATGTCTCAGAAGTTTAATAAAAAGCATGAGCCTAGTCTTAATTCTGACAGTTCGAGACTGCAGGAAGAAGAAAGAGGTCAAGTGGCTATTTCAGAATTTAATTCCAGAGAAGTCGAAAAGAGAGAGAGATTGAAGAGAATTCTGAAGCTAAACACAAAGTAAAAGGAAGATCCGACTTTCCGCAAGGAATCGAACGACACAGGAATCGAACAGTCTTCTGGCTCTTGCGCATTGGAGGTTCTTTGTATCTTCCTTCCTCAGTTAGACGCGAAGTGCTTGTTTTGCAGTGTATAATTTTCAAAGCCTTTAGGTGAACTACGGGTGACCTGCTTGGACTGGAATGTGCGGTGCGGAAAAAGGTAACTTTTATGTGTGGTTTTTGGTACACTAGAATATTTAGACTATTTCTTATGTATAAGAATCTTGTATTTTTGTGAATTTATACAGAGTTCAATATATTGGCAGACATTGCTTTCGTTTTTGCCCATTTCTTAAAACGTTTGCAGGGAGGGGCTCACATTAGGAAACCTTTTTTAAATATCCACAAAATTAAATGTTTACGAAAAATATATTCTCAAGTTTCTTTTAAATATAATAATGACATGTATAACTAATTAATGTATATATTGCATACATTTGTAATTAATTGTGCAGAACATTAGATTTAAAAATATTCGAAAACAAAATGGAGGCCCGGTATTGGGCACTTGCCTCTATTTATATAAATTATGAATGGGTAGGTAAATGTAAGACAGTTCTCACCTCCGAGGTCGTCACCAGTGGAGTACACAATTCCCTTTCTGTGATCGTGTCCTCTGTCCACGATGCTCTTGGAAATGTTGGATTTGGGCTTGAATGACGCGTCCTCGGGGTGGGCTCCCTTCGCACTGGCAGCCTTCACCCCGGCGTCGCCCGTGGCTCCGGCGGGGGCGGAGGCGGGGGCGGGGGCAGGCGGGTGGCCCCCCTGCTCCGTGCCCGGGCCTGCGTCGCTTCCGCCCAGCCCTTTCTCCAACTGATGCTCTTCCCGTTTCTTGCGAATTTTCATCAAGGCTTTGCGCGTGTAACGATAATGTCGAATCATTTCCTGGACATCGGGCACTATACGGCGAATTGTTACTATGATGAAAAACACGTTCTTCATCAAAAGAATAAATACAGTGGAGTCGCCGGATGCCAACCAGTAGACGCGAACTATCAAGTAGGGAATGTCAAGCAGTACTAAATGAATGACGTCGTTGAAAGTGGTGACAGGCAGCTCCAGGACTTCAGCTGTTCTGTCTGTCATGCTCAGTAAGTACAGGGAGACTGTTGGCAAGACGAAGCTCACGCTGCAACACACAGCGACGAAAGTTTCAAATTTTTCCGTAAATTCATACATGTGTCCCCGGGAGACAGAGAGCAGCGACATCAGATTCACCTACAAGAGAAGTCTCCAATTATTTAATACAATAATTGAAGGGGGTCAATAAGAGGTAATTTTAAGCCACGACGACATTTTCAGTTTTTCGAATTGACCACATCACGATTCCCTTTGAGAAATCGTATTTCCATTGAGAATTTCAAATGTCAATTTTCTCGTTATTTGGCAGACAACACCTGGCTGATTTTCTTGGCCATCCATTAATTAGCATGTTCATCAAACATTAATCAAAATGAAAAATGCGGAAGTGTGGCTTACGATTATCTCTCTGTAAGTTTAGTTGAAATTGCAGTATCAAAAATAAATAATTTTTGTACAAAGAGAAATACAACACTAATAAAATGGTAAAATGGTTGACCTATTTCTCGCACCCGACATCGGAACACACACTGAATATTAAATGCGCTTGGCTATGGATAATAGAATCTAAAATTGTATTGCATTAATACCATATCGCAATGTAGTATAAGCGACACAACGTCTAAGTGGAAGTATCTTCATAGTACACTTCACAAACGATAATTATCATAGGCATGTACCTTCTAAACCAAGAGGGTGGTTAATAACTGTTCGTGGTTCCCTATCCAATGGATATTTTCTATGTATATATGTATTTTTACTTATAAATTAACTTTAGTATATTTTTGAATTTTCAAATATATTTTTTGCTTGGTGTTGTTGAGATCGACCTCAACTTAGCCATAATTTCGGGGTAGTTTTGTATTCTTTCACATTTTTAACTGCGAAATTTTGGAATTATTGAAATACGGGTGTCCGCAATGGAACTACATATCAAACACTCGTAGTGAAAAATATAATTTTAATTGTATAATTTTTATTGATGCAAATGTTAATTTATCTCACAGAGTTTCAATGTAACGAAATGAATTTATTTCACGTCTGTTCACTGCACTGTTCTGTTCACAGGCGCTTTCGATTGCGTCTGTGCGGCAGCATTTGAAATGGCAAGCACGCTGAGTGGACTCCAGGACTCGCCACTTGGGTGTGGGCAGTCTCCGGAATCAAAGGCGAGAAGCGAGGCATCGGCGTGACGTCGCCAGCACTACAAAAAGAGGGCGGAAAAGCTGGCAGGCAGACAGCTCACGAGTGAGCTCGGCGTTGAGCACGGCAGTCAGCTACGGCACAGTCAGCCGGAGGGAATCGGCAGCCAGCAGTCAAGAGCCAGCCAAGGACAGCTCAGAGCAGTGAGTCACCGGGAGGAGCTGGGAGACTGCACCGCACAGGCCGGTGGGGCCCGCATACGAACCGCGCACGGAAGGCGGAAACGAGTGAGCGAGCCAACTCGCTTTACAGGCAGCCCAACTTGGGGACCGGGGTCCGGCATCCGGGGTCCGGGGTCCGGGGTCCGGGGTCCGGGATCCGGGGTCCGGGGTCCGGGGTCCGGGGTCCGGGGTCCGGGGTCCGGAGTCCAGAGTCCGGTGACCGGTGACCGGTGACCGGTGACCGGTGACCAGTGACCAGTGACCAGGGACCAGGGACCGGTGACCAGGGAACCGGGGACCGGGGACCGCGGACCGGGGACCGGGGACCGGGGACTGCGTAGAGGGGCACGGAAGCAAGCGCGATCATCTCCACTGCACCGCCGCAGGGGTGGCGACTGCAGTGAGGGAAGCATAAAGCACTCGAGAGACTTGCAGTGAACAGATGGATTATACTGGTTTAGGGGACTTTGCAGAATAAAATATTATAAAGTGGAACACAATATTTGACCAGCACTTGTGCTGTGACCATGTCTAAGGCATCTCTTATGCGTTGCATCTATTCCCTTAGGATGTTAACTTTTGTAGAGTAAACTCGGTCTTAGAAATACCATCATAAAAAGAAATCTCATGGTGTGATGTTAGTGGAACGTGGATGCTAAGAAATTGGTTTGCCTCGCCGAATCCAACAAATGGACAATGTGGCTCGGCGCTGAATGTCAATCGCCGTCAGTTCGGTGGCTCTCGGCTCCAGGATGCCAGTGGCCGTTAGTCGCGTAGCAGTCGGTCCGAGGGCTTCAATCGCCGTCAGTCGTGTGACAGAGCCTGAATGTCAGTCGCAATTAGCCGCGTGGTGCTCGGCGCCTGGAAGTCAATCGCCGTCAGGCTCCTAGACGTCAGCGCTCGGCGCTGCGCAAGTCAATGTGCTCTTGCTTTCAAACGAATTCTGGTTCTTCTGGAGTCTGTCAAAATTACGAAACAACACATCACATTCACCTAGGAACAATGTATTTGCCGTACCTTCCTCTGTCGCATGCAGTGTCCTTGGTTGTGTTTGGAAAAATATGTAGGCGAGGTAATATACATACTACCCAGCCAATCGCGGGCGGTTATTTTCACCCCGAAAGTAAAGCTCTAGAGCTTAGTTCGTTTACGTAATAACACAGTCTTACTGCTGAGTTGCACTGAATTATTCAAATATGTTTCAAATGAAATTCTCCCACCAAACAGAAAACAACGCTGTCGTTGAGATGCAATGAGTTATATTTACCGTGTCGATGAGATCTAATGCTGTGTAGGCGCACACCATCGTCACAAAGATGTAGCGATGAGACGTTCGCGTAGCCCAAGTGTGGCCTTCGACGAGGCAGAAGAAAACCAAGGCTGCCAGAGCTACGGTTACCTGCGGCACATCACACACATTGTGAGTAGGTTTGAATGACGATCGCTCTTAGATCGTTCAAATCGATCGGGAAATATCGATTTTACACAAAAGCGATTAAAGCACTTGCGGTTACCACATACTCTCAAACTGAGAGGCAAATACACAAATTTGGAGAAAATCAGCAAAATGGTTTCGGGCTAGTTGAATCTTAAGCCGACAGACGAGCGGACAGGTGGACAGGCGGGCGGGCAGACGGACGGACGGACGGATGGACGGACGGACGGACGGATGGATAGACAGCTTTGTCGTCAGTTGAATTTTATACATTCAAACATAGATCTTTTTGTAGATTATTCCGCAATACTTATCACACATATCCATATTGTTTTAGGCAGAGACAATCTTCCAGATTACTTATTAACTCTCATTTCTTTCCACCCATTTTCTCCTATTTTGGCAAAAAAATTAACCATCAAAACTCTCAAGTCAAAGCCATCTCTTTAAAACGGTTTCTTCCTATATATTCTTTTATAATAAATAATCATGCAGTTAAATGGCTCAAACGACATTCTTGCCTATTATCTTGGACTTCAAATAGATACTAAATTATCTTGGAAAAACCATACATCATCACTAGCTAATATAACAGACATAACAATATTAAAATTGTTTTTATTCATAAACAGAAAATCTTAATTATAAATAGATTCGGAATTAATAATATTTAAATAAATTACACAACCTTCACTTAATTATGCTTGCCTAATATGGGGAGGTATTGCTGTAGCCATCCTTCGAAATTGGAAGTTCTGAAAAATAAATTCTGAAGAGAATTTTTGAAAGTTCCGTGGTACATCAGAAAGAACAAATTTTAAAAATATTATCTATAGAACCGCTAAAATCTTGGATTCGTAAACTTTCTTTCTCCTTCTACTCTTTTCTTTCATCTTGTGAGGCCTCTCTTCTGATATTCGTTGTCAGTTAATCTTTTTCCAGTAATCAAATCAAGATATTCCAAAGACCAACTTCATCTTCTTAATTAGCTCTTTAATATGATCAAATATTCCTTAATGGAAATATATTTTGTACATCAAATTTTGTGTATTTTTCTAAAGGACGTTTCCTATGTTTCCTCAGTTGTTAGTTTCTAAGTTTTCAAACAGTGTAATATGTCAGAATTGAAAGTTGTGTGTAATTGTCAGATATTAAAAATAAAAAGTCGAGAATTAGATACCAAGAATGCATACAGCATGGATCCTGACTAAACAACGTGTTTGAGGAAATAATTAACTACATAAATGGAAACAGGATTTATCCACTTCTTCATTATCAGGTCGCAAAACCCCCATTTCTGCCCCACCATTATAATAATTTCTCTTTTTATTTTTTCGCTTCCGCTTACGCAATATAGAGAAAGTTATGTAATGCTTCGGGAAGAAACGAGGAATATTCGACACAAAACTCTAATTGCCGGGCCCTGGTAACGAAAAGTTCATTAATCCAGTTTCTAAATACAGAAAAAATCCTGTAGCAAGTGCTGTACCCAAAATCCATGTTTTGTAGGTACTTGACACAGAAAAGTCAATTGACGGCAAAACGTCTATCCGTCAGTCTGCGAAGAACGTTAGAGGCTAAACTGTTCACCCATTTGCTCCAAAATTGACGTTCCTCAGTCAATCTGGCTAACACCATGGCGTTTAGAATTTGACCCTGGAATTTGAAATCGATATTTTAATTTTGGGGTGCTTTATATGAAGCTCTAAAATCTATTTTCCAAATTTTCAAACACATAAAAACAAATTTTTTGATTAAATTTTGTTGTCTGAGAGCCCAATAAACTTTTAAGAGAATGTTGCAGGTCTGAATTTCGTTGAAATTCCTTTTTTTCGAATATTGCAAAAATTCAAATTTTTTGGAGTATTCTTACGAAAATTATGTTGATACGTTTCTTAATGATTTATGTTCATCAAAAGATCATCAAATAAGATGTTCAATTTTTCAAAACTATGAGTCGATTTTTGTAATTTTGTGTGAAACATAAGCAATAAATAAATTTTAAACAGTTTTTTTCTAAAAAATGCTTCAAATTGTGTCTTAAAATTTATTTTCGTATTTACAAAAAAATAAAGATTGTAGTCCGTCCGCCTGTCTATGCACAACGCTAGCGCTTAAAGTCTAAGCAGTATTTTCACCAAAATTGATATTCCCCCATCGATCTATTGATTTCGCGGCCCTTTGAATTAGAAACACATATTTAGATTTGAGGGGGGGGGTACGTTCGCCTGTCAGTCTTTACCGGCAACGAACTCGGGACAAAGCCAGCAGCTAAATTGTATGCAGAATTTTCACCAAAATTGATATTGCGCAACGGATCTATTGCTGGCGTGGTTCCTTTGAATTATAAACATATTTTTGGAGTAGGAGGTACTTTACATGAAGCTTCGACATTATAAAAATTTTCTCAAAAATGGCTCCAATTTTTTTTGTTTTTTTTTTTCTCTGATAGAGAAGATGTCGCATAAAAGAAATGTCATACTTCGCATTTATTTGCGCTCCTTGAAATTTCGAAAACGATAAAAGTTCAAAATATTCCCGGTGACCACTACAATATTAAAGAAAAAATTTCTCACATTTTTGTTGCATTCGATAAATTTTCGAAAACTGCAAGATTTCTATTTTTTCTACGTTTCCAACAACTAAAATAATGAAGATATATTTGTTTACTTTCTACATGTAGTACAATTATACAGAGTAATACATGTAATATAGAGAATGTTATCTAATTCAAGGCGATTTTTCGACAGAAAAACACGTATTATGGGTCCTTGATACAGAAAAAGCATTTTTAAGCAGCCAATTTTTTTCGGAACTCAGGTTCTTTGAGTTTACTCATCGTGATCCTTACCTCTCCACTATCAAAAATCGGTGTGTCGAACATGGTCGTGAAATATTACTTTTTAAAAATTTTAGCAATTTTCTAAAATACGGAGAATTTGCCGTAAATGAGACGTACTATATTTTTTTATCTCCCTCATATGTAACAGCTCCCTCTGTTACATATGAGAGTTGATCAATATGTATCCGGAAAAACATCAACTAAAATACATCATTCAGAATGGTTTTATTGCTTTTTTGAATATTCTCCGCGACGATCAATGAATTTTTTAATTAGTTTGAACCATTTTTCAGAGCACTTTTTCCATTCTATTTGAGATATCTCTAAAACATTCGCTTTGAATGCATTGACAGCTTCTACTGGCGTCAAAAAACGACAACGTAGTTTATTTTTCACGAACGGGAACAAAAAGAATCCTTTGGAGGCCAAATGGGACTGTATAGTGGAGGACTCATCAATTCAATGTTTTGATTGTTCAAATACTGAATTTTTTGGGACGCTGTACGCGACCTTGCATTGTCATGTCATTTTAAATAATTCAGCGCCGTCGTTTTTCATTGATTTCTTCAACTTCTTCTGACGAACATACGGTTGAGTACCATTCAGAATTGATTCTTTCCTTATTATCTAGTGGCACTCTAGTCACATGTTCATTTGTTAAAAAAAAACATGAGGCCATTTGCTTCAAAGTGCTTCTTGCTCGAACAACTTCGTTTAATTTGTACCATGTTGAAAGACTCAAACAGTTAATTGCAGATGTGTAAATGTTATGCAAGGTTTAAACGCAACACGATGGTATTTTTTTAACATTTCTCTGCACCGATCGACACGAGTCCTTTTCTAAACAATAGTGCGGTGTCCAAAGCGCAAATTTTCCATGAGGCTAAATGTTTGTGGAGAATCGTATGTTCGTCATATTAATGCCCAAATATGCCTACAACTCACCATATGTTATATTTCATAACACGTTCGTGCCTAACATAGATGGTTTCGAGCATAAAAGCTGATTTTTGATGACCTTCTTTAAATTCGCCTGAATGAGGAAACGATTGTATTCATTAAACCACTGATATTGAGTGATATAAGTTTTTGGTGGTGTTTGATCACCTGCATAAATTTTAGCCGCAAATTACGCGAATCCCACTCATTTTTCAAATGTACATAACATTTTTTTAAAAGCAGATTTTTAGAACACAGATTTATTCATGTTTCTTTTGTTATTTTGTAAAAGGTTGAAAATACATTTGATTCTGGCTTTTTATGGCTAATTTAAAGTAATATTTTCACATGTGCACTATTGTGGTTCACGGTATCAAATAAGCAAACTTTGGTGATTATAAAACTGTTACGGCATAATGTGGGCACTACCACAATCAAAAATCTGTTGATAAAAAACATTAAATATTTATTCGTTCTTTTATAGTAGAGGAAATGGAGTATCTATGAGGTTTGTGGCACCCCTAAACCCATTTAAAATTTTTTTTGTTCCCGATGTTCTTGCATTGAAAACTAAATTTGTTTCCCTAAGTAACTGAATTCTATTTTTTTTTCGATATAACCTAGTATACATACAGGGGTGCTAAAATGTATACACACTTCAAGCAAATAAAAAAACGGTCAAAAACATAACAAAGCAGAATTTGCATAAACAGAAAATTTGGAGCAGTAATTATTTTCTACTTTTACAGCCACAGCCGAGCAGATGCTCCTTTATTGGCGTCGATGCACTTGTGAGTAGTTGAACTACTGTTAAATCAACACTTGCAAAAGTGTGCTCAGTGATTACAGCACATGCTGTCTCAATTTAATTCTGCTGCCAGAGTAACTGGTTTTGTTTGGTTTAAAGACCCATAAGTAGAAGTTCAACACAGATCTGGAAAACACGGTGGAAACTTAATGAAATCTTCGTCTTATTCAATAAATTATCCATAACAAAATCAGGAAAACAATTGTGATGACTTGGATACCCGCAAAAAGAAAATTGGTCATGAAATTGCTGATTTAGAAACCAAAATTTCTGCGGCGAATATTAACCCACAAAATATAATTAAAAAAATTAAGAAAAAGATTCATTGTGAATTATTTAAAGGTTAAATGTTTTATTTGTCTCTGAGAAATGTTTGCGTTTAATTTTTCAGTCTCTAATGAGTGTGGTGAGAGAAAATAAAATGGTTTTGGTATCATGTTTCGTTAAATATTGTTTGTGTGTGCTGTTCTTCATCATTCGTCTAAAGCTATGCGTAGAACTTCTGGTAGATCACATCAACCCACTGGGATCATTGTAAGAAGTAATTAACTAGATATACAGTTTTCTACAATATAGTTGTTGTATTATCGTTTTCCTTGAACTTTTGAAAATTGCAAAAGTTAGAAATAATATGAGAAATATGTGCTGTTGTATTAAAGGACCCGCAATACAGTTTTTCTGTCGAATAGTTGTTCGTTTTCTTCCACAGCTTTGCAATACTCCCTCTTTACTGCGTACGAAGTAAGGAGAGAATGGAAAAATTAGTATGGGAACTTTAGTAGATGCCGGTGGCGACACACTATGCCAGTTTCCCAATTTGCATGTTTCATGTTTAAAACTGTTTACCTGAAACGACTGGAATCCAAGAAAGTCTCTTGATTTTAGCGTCTCTGCCACATAAACTACAATTATTAAAAGTTTTGCCAGCAAAATAGTGCTGTAGATCAACCAGGAAATGTAGCTCAGCGGTAGTACTCCGAATAGATAAGCGGAGCATTTATTTCCATGAGCTTCACGCGCAGGTGCCGACGGAAACATTGAATTCAGCCACACATGTGAAGCCCCAAAGTGACTTTGCAGCAAATACCTATACGAAAGGATTTGCGCCGCAACAAATATGGCTATGCAGAAGAAATCAGGGATGATCCATAAGTACGGCAACCACTAGAACAGAAGGATAATTTACCACTTGGAACATATTTTCATATCAGTGATAAAAAGGAAAGGTATTGTCATGTAATATATATTTTTTCTACGATCGTATACAAATATGGATGCAAATGTGCGCCTACGCGTGCGAGAAGTTAGTCTTTTCTTAAAACACCTTAAAAACATGTAAAGTTTTTGTTCACGAACACGTCGCGCAGAAGAAAATACTTTTACGCACGGTAGGTAGCTCAAAAGAGAAGTTAGAAAATAAACCATACGTTATTGGAAAAAACACTTTAATTTTACTCTCATTTTCGTTAATAACATGTACATTTTTTAAAAAATTTGTGTAGTTTTCGCGCAATATAGCGACAAGTCGTGCAATTTTCAAAAATAACAAAAATAAGATTTTCTCAAAAACTGCTTCTAATTTTGTTCTTTAAACTATTGGTAGATATAGTGCTAATTGTACTCTAGAAAATGATTTAAACGCCATTCTGCTGTATTCGTTTGTTTATTCAAAAATTATAAAAATATAATTTTCTTGACATCTTTCATGTCATTAATATTTACATTAGCGGCGATTTGTATACTGTATTGCATTTATGAGTACATGTGTTTAAATGATATCTCTAAACGTTTCTCGAGGACTCAAAAGTTTTCTGTAAAAATGAGGTAAAATCCGCTTTTGCAGAAACGTTCAAACGCCATTTTCTCAAAAAGTGCTCAAAATTCTTTCTCCAAATTTTTGATACGTATAGTGGAAATTGCAGTGTTTAAGATGACATAAAATTCATTTTGGAGTATTACTTTTATTCAAAAAATATCTTTTTAATATCTCTCAGTCTCATTTCCAGAGATTTGTAAACATTTTTGCATTTGTGAGTTAAAATGCTTCTAATGACTTCCCATGAAGTTTCTCGAAAACGCAAAAGGATTTTTTGAAAAAATGCTTAATATTTCGTATTTACAGTGACGTATAAACGCCATTTTCTTAAAAATTACTCAACATTTTTACACGAAAATTTCGATTTATGGCGAGGTTTTACTCTTCTAGGATATTTTTAAAGTAATATTTCGATTCTGCCATTAGGACACCGAAAAATTGAGAAAATTTAAACAAATGTGCTTTGTGCGGCGATAGATGGCAGCTGGCAAGAGGATGGGGTGAGATCGAAGAGCTAGTCCAGATCAAAATAAATTAGAAAACTAGTATCAGAAAGTCTTAACTATTCTGTAGCACCACTAGTTTTGTATTACCACTTGTGTTCCAAGAAATCGTTCATAATCGCGCATTTTGCATCATTATGACGTATTAGGATTTTACGGCACGAATGATTGCGTCAACGCACGTGTAAGCTCATCGCAGCGAGAGAACCGTGGGAAGGTAAGGGTAAACGGAAAAGCCGACCACTGTTTTCTGGCACAGATGTCAAATATCTAGAAAGTAGTTTCGCAAAATTAAGTCAATTTCTTTTGACTTAATAATGCTGTTGTACAAAAAGTAGCGAATGCAATTCGCAATGTTGCTTTATTGCATTCGTACAAACATGAAAACTTGTTCCTAATGGGTCGCCCGTTTCCAAACATGTTCTGATGCAACAGAGCTTAACACTATAAACTAATTTCATAAACTAAATTCATATAGTTTTGTTGTGTTGAAAGATGCCTTCGTGCGGTGTGTGCAGTTACAGTAACAATTAAAATACTAAAGGAAGTGAGAAAAAATATTTTTCATTCCAGAATGAATATTTGTGCAAAGCTTGAATAAATGTCAGAGAAAAGACAAATAAAGTGAAAGTATCAAGTATCTGTGCAGATCATGGCTCCCGGTTGTTTATGGATCGGGGCGAAATGTGATTTTTTTCGACGAGATTTGGTAAATACCAAATAAAAAAACATTCACATTTTGGCCGTGTTGAATACTTTTTCGTACTCTTACGTACTAAAGTAGCCATGTGTGTACTGTAATAAAAGACTCACTTTCTACCAACGTTTTACATGTTAATACTAATTTTGATACAATATAATAATAAAATAAATACAATTTAATACTCTTGATAATTTGCGATGGAAGATTTAAATATTTATATTGTATCAAAATGTCTTACACTGCAGAGCCAAAAAACTGGTACACCTGCCAAATATCGTGTAGGGCTCCCGCGTGCACGCAGAAGTGCTGCAACACGACGTGGCACGCATTCGACTAATGTCTGACGTAGTGCTGGAGGTAATTGACATCATTAATCCAGCAGGGCTGTCCATAAACACATAAGAGTACAGGGGTGGATATCTCTTCTGAACAGCACGTTGCGAGGCGTCCCAGATATTCTCAATATTGTTCATGTATGGGGATTTTGGTGGCCAGTGGAAGTGTTTACATTTAGAAGGGTGTTTCTGGAGCCATTCTGTAGCAATTCTGGACGTGTGGTCTGCCACATTGTCGTGCTTGAATTGTCCTCGTCCGTCGGGATGCACAATGGACAGGAATGGGTGCAGGTGATCAGTCGGGATGTTTACGTATGTGTCAGAGTCGTATCTAGACGTATCAGGGATCCCATTCCACTCCAACTTCACATTCCCCATACCATCACAGAGCATCCATCGGCTTTAACAATCCTCTGTTTACATGCAGGGTCCTTGGATTCACGAGGTTGTCGCCATACTCTTACCACTTCCATCCACTCGAAACAATGTGAAACGCGACTCGTCCGACAGGCAACGTTTCCGGTCGTCAACAGTCCAATGTCGGTGTTGACGGGCTCAGGCAAGGTGTAAAGCTTGGTCTCATGCAGTCATCAGTGGTCACGGGTGGACCTTCGGCTCCGAAACCACATATTACTAATGTCTCGTTGAATGGTTCGCACGCTGTCACTTGTTGTTGACCCAGCATGGAAATCTGAAGAAATTTGCGGAAGGGTTGCACTTCTGTCACTTGGAATGATTCTTCTCAGTCGTCTTCGGTCCCCTTCTTACACGGTATTTTTGTGGCTGCAAGATGCAGGATATCTGATGTTTCACCGGATTCCCGATATTCGCGGTATACTCGTGAAATGATTGCATGGGATAATATAAATTTCAACGCGACCTCGGAGATACTATGACCCATATGTCTTGCGCTGTCTCTAACATTACGTTCAAAATCACTTAAATCGTGATAACCTGCCATTGTAGCAGCAGTAACCTATCTAACAACTGTGTCAGACTCAGGTTGTCTTATTTAGTCGTTGTCGACTGTAGCGTTGTATCCTGATTGGTTTTAGATCTCTTTATTCCAATACTCAAGGCTGTACCAGTTTTTTGGCTCTTAAGTGTACAAATTTAATATAAACATTTATAGTCCCAAAACCGTTATGTTCAGTGATTACCAGAGATCGCTGGTTGTATTGAAGCACTGAATCGCTATCTGCAAATTACTGTGCATCACGTCGGTGTATTTTTACCAAATTAATCCGGCAAGATTTGTTATACGTATTCTGACACATCTCAACTTTTCGTAGAATTAACAGTACAGAAATCGCTGCTTTAATGGGATAGTGTACAAACAAATAATGAGTCTTATCTCTCACTCACTGTTTGATAGTAATTGAGGAAATACATATCCAGCAATGCACTCTGCACTATCACAGTTACCACGAGGCAGACTGTTACTATAGCATGAAAAATTTCGCGCTTTTTCCTCTGATCCTCTAGGGGTTCATCTTGCAGTTCTGCCTTCTCAACACCAATTCCTACGACAAATATTGTAAATAAAGCTGAGAAAGAACAAGGAATTATATTTTTAGAAATACTACATTATTACATTAATAGATCTCCTACTGACCTACAATAACTTCATCCTGTAGATTTAAACAAACTTCTCAATAGACCAATAATTCAATTATTTGTACGCGAGCTAATGCAGGAAAAATAGATTCATTGATTGATTCATGGCGCATCAATTGGTATGGTCATAACTAGAGGGTGGATTTTAATGACCTAAAACATTGCCAAAAATGACCAAAAATGCTTGAAAATGACCTAAAACAAAGAAAAATGTCGTAAAAATTGTAATCAAAAACACTTCAATGAACAACTCAAGCTGTTGGGTATATTACAGATGCAATCGACGCTTCTTCCTATTGTTCAAGTGAACTCAGCTAGCAAACTTTTGATTTGGATTTTTGTTAAAAAGAAAATCTCTGCCTTTATCGCCAAATCGGCCGAACTGACAATGGCGCCGATAGGCGTCACAGTAACCTTAGCTTACAGAGTACTCACAACGGCTGACATTACAATATATGAGCGAAGGAATATGCTTCTCAGAATTTCTGTGGTCAACATTTGTTGCACCTCGTAAATATTTTTAAGCAAGTATCATTAAAATGATACTAAAATCGATGAAATCAGCAAAAAATTAATCAAAAATCACGTAAAAGGGTAAAAAATGACTTTGGTAGAAATGGAAGAAAAATTTAAAAAAAATTAGAAATGGGTCATTTCGTTTAGTCTTAACATACAATGAGTTACAATGTACTAAACGACATTGTTCTTAAGTGAAAAGGAAAAAAAAACATTTCACTAAAATCCGACCCTTAAGTCATTAGCCTTGTAAGTGCAGTAATTTTGTTTTGTCACAGGACGTGGCAGTATCTTCACCCAGCTGAATAGAGAGATTCGGAGCCGAACTGTACGTCGGCTTGCGAGGTTCTTGCCCCCAGCCGATGCCTCCAACCAGCGAGGCACCAACCCAGTCGGGATAACGTCGAACCTCCCGTCAGATCTCCCGGCATGTGTGGAAGTGTAGTGCATTTGTGTGTGGGGTGGGGGGTGGGGGGGGCGATAATAGAACCAGGAGGAGGAAGGACGGAGAGATCGCGCGCGCGCTCCTTTCGAGAGAGCCTGGCCTGGAGAATCCACAGAAAACTACCGATCAAAGCACGCGGCCGCTAGGAATCTCCGCCGGCCCTCCATCGACCTATTTAGCTAGGGACTAGAACCCTATGACCTCCCTTTCAGAGGCACATCAGTGACATCAGTTGATGCTCTGAGCTACCTAAGACTGTGAAGAAA
The DNA here is from genome assembly GCA_017312745.1 of Gryllus bimaculatus. NCBI lineage: Eukaryota > Metazoa > Arthropoda > Insecta > Orthoptera > Gryllidae > Gryllus > Gryllus bimaculatus. Next base: position 8,762 of record BOPP01000515.1, on the reverse strand, counting down.
AACTGAAGTACATAGTAGTCGCAGCTGAAGTTCTTGTCGTTGCCCGTGTGTTTATTTACCACAATCCTCAATATTATGCAATAGAAATAATTAATTATACTCTCTGTGAACAATAGAGGTAATTTTCCTTATTACTACCATTGTGAAAAAGTTTCAGAATAAATGTTTCCAAGTCCACGTCCAATTCCAAGTCCTTTAAATGGTGGTCTAATATGACCATATTTTCGATTGAACATGTGGGAGAAAATCTCCTCCAACAAAGATGCGCATGTGATATTTGTTCCAAGTGTGTAAGTTCAGTGTGACATTTTAATTTATATTTTTCACTGGTAATAAGAGGGGACAGAAAATCTCTTTGACTGCGTCAGCACGATACCTGCCGAACACTAGTACAAGATAAAATTCCTATCAATCAGAGAGAAATGTTACATATGTAATTTTGTTATATTAGATTAACCACTATCATTGGATAAATTGTCATCTTGGACTCGCCTAAACGATTTAGAATCTTGTCGGATTTACTTGGGGGCCAGCTGTATAATGAAAAAATGTATATCTGCTATTTCAAAATGCATATCTTTATTTTAACAGCTTATATCTACTTTCGTGCATGACATGATTCAACTACCAATATAATCAAGAAATATATAACTAATATAATCAAGAAATTCAAAAATAGGATTATTACATAACAAGTATTTTAATGACTTATTCTGAAATAAATGTGTTAGTACAATCAAAGTGTCTTCGTAGGTGAAAGAAAAATCCTGACTGGCGTTTTTATGACACAAAACGTCGTCTACGCCTAAACATGTTTTCTGTAATATAATTACGGGGGCATACGTTCAATTTTACCGCTTTCCAAACAAAATGTGAACCAGAAAAAAGGTAACTGCGCGTAATTTAGTGTTGTCTTCGCCTTTTAAAGCTCTTTTGTGAGAAAAAATATAAAAGGTTAAAATAGAGATCTTTAAAAATGAGTAAACGAGAGCGACAAGGTAAATATAAAACAAGAAAGAATAAAAGAGAATGTAAAAATGGGATTACATTTTTTTATGCCAACTGACGACTGTCATCCAGTGAAAAATCCTCATTGAATGTTACTTTACCTTTTATGTGATGTTACTCTCATCCTCCTAGATGTACGGCCGATTCACATACTTCTTAGTTTTTTAAGTCTCATTCTTTTCAAAACCAATACTCTGACCTCTCGAGATATTTCAGAAAAAAATAATTTACAGATATTATTAACATGCTTGGAGCCAGTTTGCTTCCAATGGTTTGAATTAAAGTTCAAGGCTGCGAAATAGAAAATACTTGTGGCCTAGAACAACAACAATGCTATCCTACAAAACCACACAAAGTTGTTTTCCTTGCACACCCAACAACAACAGCAAAGAAAATACTCTGATATAACACAAAAATGTATTAAATATTGTAACAAAAACAGTCTACATAAATACTTTAGTAACATAGAATATTGTGTATAAATCATAACCGTTCTTTGCACACCAAGAAAATGAAAACAGCGGCCGCTCAATAACGCAACACATGAGTAAACAAAATTAATAGCGGTCGGTCTCTTCCTTGGTACCTTGAAGTTGACCCGGCGACTGTGAGAATTCAGTCGATACGCGTAGTATAAGAATACAAAGAATAAAGCAATCAAACATTTGAATGTTTCTCTCAAAGTCGAAACAGTTTTATCATTTTGCCTAGTTCCTAGATACCTAACGAGACGATAGTTACCTCTCACATCGCTGCATATTTTCTTTCAATCTCAGTGCGTATTGGAAATAAGTAATACAGATCTCTGGAATCCAGAGATTCTAGTCCAGTCCATAGATGTCCTCAATAATTGATATCACAGGCACACTAAATAAAAAATGTTGTCAGACCCAAAGACGTGACACATGTTGTATGTCGACCCGCTAAATCCGAATCTGAAGACCGAATTTCGCCACCACCCTCCAGTTTTTTAATGGTGAAAAGCAGGTAAGTTGTGGATTTCATGGTGGTGTTGGGTGTGCCTGGGGTGCACTCACCGGCAGCCACGAGCCAGGAGGGCGCGGCGGTGAGGCGCCGGGAGCCCTTCCTCCGAGTTGACCCGCTGCTCGTTTCCCGAACCGGGCTGGCGGCTTCCGACTGCATGCGCGACGGCCGCCACTTCATCGCCTCCAGGGCTATCGACGACCTCCGCTGCTGGGGCATGACCTCAATGACACTTGACGGATGGACAGAAAGGCGAACGTCACTCCCCAGTTGATTTAGTGCTTGCCAGTGATCATAGGATGTTGTTCTTGGCCTCATAAACTACGTACCTTTCAGGTAATTCGTTTGTTCTTTGTTTTTGTTTTTAGATTTGAATATGGCCATGGACGAAAGGGACGTCGAGAAGCATCTGAACTACAACCGGGCAAAATCGTTCTCGGTTCCGTTCGTTCTCGGCGACGAGGCCAGGCGCGCCGGAGTGCTGTGTCCGAGAATGCCGGTTCCGGAGCTGACATCGAGAACGAACGATCCCGAATCTTATCCTTTTATTGGGGTGCGCCGACAGCGTCGAATGAATGCTGGAGGGTCACCGGATCTCTCGCAATGTGTTTTTGCGATACACCAGATTTGTACGTTGACCAACGCATAAGCAATTTAGAGATACCTTTTGTTTTTGTAGATACTATTAGGCGTTTGGAATACATGCAAAATAGTGAAAAATAATAATTCTGACGAATATTTATTTTGCTTCTTTTCACGTAAATGTCTGTCCGTTTGTCCGTCCGTCCAACTGCGGACAACGCTTGTGGCTAAATCTTATTTTCTCCAAATGTGATATTCCCCAATCAATCGGGCTGATGTCGTGGCCCTTTGAATTCGAAACCGATATTTTAATTTCAGGGGGTACTTAACAACCTGGGACATTTTCAAAATCTAAGAAACTGGGTCCATAGAATTTGATTAAATTTTGTTGATCGGTCGTGTGAAGGACGTTTAAGAGAACGGAGCACGTCTCTTGTTCGCAGAAAACTATCTTATTTTGAAAATTCAAAAAAATGAAACTTATTCCGGCGTGTTCCTACAACTACAATTATGAAGATAACAATATATATTAATGAAATGTGTTCACCGAAAACAGTTCTTCAAATAAGGGCGAAATAGTGTGTCAAACATAGACAATTTTTATTTTTGGATAACCATTTGTTCTTACAAACTGCAGAACATTTTGTGATTAGGTGGGTTCTTAGATAGCATAAAACACTCTTAAGATAATGGAGCAGGTCTCATGTTTTTAAATGCCTAATTTTACGGGAAAAAAATACAAAAATTAGGCTTCTTCCTACAACTACAATTGTGAAGATACACGTTTTTCCTTAATGAAATGTGTTTATAAGAAATATCTTTAATTAAGGTCAAGTTTAATTTTTTGAAAATATGAGTATTTTTTGTGTAATTTCTTGACCAACAATAGCCCGCTCCCGATTGCCTACACTTCGTTTACGTAATAGAGACATTTCTAGCAGGATGCTTTGTGAGTTAGAATTTTTTAAATTATATCATATTTATTTGGTCGCTTCTTCCATTTGAGCTTTTGTTGTACGTTTACTAATTATTATTTTATAATTTATTCCATACCTACGTTCAATTGCGTCTTTAATTGAGTCAAATGTGAAAACGAATACATGATTTTTCTTTCCATATAAGACTTGGGAATAGAGTAATGCACATAAAAATGACGTAGTTTTGATGAATATAACAATATTATATTTTATAAATATATTTTTGTATCTATTTTTATTTTCTTGCCAGGGATATCAACAACGCTAATTTGCAAATGTTGCATTCCCATACTAATTAGCGGTCATTGTTGCGTGTTGCATCACGTTGTTGTAAGTCCTCGTTGATAAGAGAAGGCGATAATGACGGCCACTGTTACTTTGCGTTAATATAAACTAATTATTTTATTTACATTTAAAATACGCATCGTTTGGTGCTACATTTATGGAGAACGTGGATACATTAAAATGAATGCCAGAAAGTTGTTTTCGTATAAATTTAAAAAAAAAATATTTTTCACGCTTCGTTTGTTTAAGGTTTTAAAATGGTAATTAAAGTGTGTGATGGAAATTGTCATATTACGATATTACATAGCTATTAGCAATATCGTAAGAATGTACGTTCTTTTGTAAGACCACTAGTTTTAAATTCTATTTTATTGATATAGCACAAATATTGATTTTAAATTACTTTTCACACTCTCTTTTTGCATTTAGATATTTCAACAATCGTATTGTTTCTCCAAAATTATTTCCAATTAATCGATTTTGAACAAATATCTCTTATGTTAGGAATTTAAATTCTTGCGAGGCCATCGCCACCAACCGCCCCTGGCGAGAGCGCCCGTCGGCGGCTCCACTGCCGAGGCCATCGCCACCAGCCGCCCCTGGCGAGAGCGTCCGGGTCTTTCACAGTTCCGAGCCTCAACGGAGACCCGCAGATAAGAAGTGCGCGCGCAACCTCCAAGGCTCCGAAAGCAAGGCCAGCTAGAACGGACCATTACAGAAGCGTTTGCTCGGCTCTAATCTAGTCTGTGGAAATGATCAAGTTGGCACGTTTCGGGACGTATTGGGTCAAGATTGACGTTTGGATGTGTTCTAGCGGTAACACATCCACTCTTCTATCTTGCGCCCGGTTTGGCCAATGAAGTCAAGCCCTTTTCTGCATCGGTTTTCATACCCGCAAAATATTAAAGAAGGCCCAGACAATACTTCACCTGGATCAGGTTCCCTCCAATTTTGTCGTATGCTTGAAACACGGGGTGGATATAGGCTCTGCAAAGCAGTCTACCAATTTTGTCCGAGACCCCTTTAATATATGGAAAACAAGCCGTTTTGCAGGGCGGACTGAAAGATTTGTTCCGTTGCTTTGAACCAATGGTGCAAACTAGACTCCAATCAGACTTTTAGTATTAAAGACCACTAAAAAATAACCACAAAAAACGTGAGAAATTAGAAAAAAATTAATTTCGCCCCTTGGTTCTGATAATACGTTTATTGGGTGAACTTTGGACATTTGGTAAATTAAATTATGCAATGTAGACTACAATCAGACTTATTAATTTTAGATAGTTGGAAAAAAGACAGATCCGCAGCTGATCGAGTACAAACTACTCCCCCATTAGTGAAAAATTACCAATTAAATTTAATTTCGCCCCTTTAATCTGAAACTACGTTTATTGAGGGAAATCTGTGCAATAAATTAAATTATACATACGAGACTCCAATGAGACTTATGGTTTTTGAAATAGAGAGAAAAGAAGACAGAGCCCAAGATGATCGAGTACAAAATACACCCCCCACATTAGGTGAAAAATTAGCACAAAAATTATTTCGGCCCTTGATTCTGAAATTAATGGTATTTGGCGATCTCTGTACGATAAAATGAATAGTGCAACCTAGACTCCAATCACATTTATATTTGCAAAGATAAACGGAACAGAAGATAGAGCCGCAAGTGATCGAGTAAAAAATATCCCACAATTACATATAAAACTAGAAATACATTTAATTTCACCTAATCGTTCTGAAATTCCGTCTATTAGAGGAATCCTCTACAAGAAATTCAATGTTGCACACTAGAATCCCATCTGACTTATAGTTCACAGAAAGACGAAAAAACAAGATAGATTTGCAAAGGATCGAGTACAAAATACCCCTTATTAAATGCAAAATAAGCAAAATATTTATTTTCGCCCCTTGGTTCCGAAAATTCCGTCTATAAGGAGAAAATTTATTAATAAATTAAATGGTGCAAACGAGACTTCAATAAGACTAAGTTTCAGAGATAGACGAAAAAGAAGGTGAAGCCGACACAGGTTCAACACAGAATATCCACCCAAATTAAAATTGTTTCCGAGACAGAGGAAAAACAAAAAGAACCTAAGTTGTGCAAAGTCCAAACGACCCCCTTTACGTGCCAAATTTCGAAAAATAATATTTTCAGGACTGCTATCTCTAATTCTGTATACAAGTAAAACAAATTAAAAAAAATGATTGCTGCAAAGCAAACTCCAATCAGACGAATACTTTCCGAGATAGCAAACTCCCATCAGACAATTAGTTACCCAGATAGACGGTAAACAAAAAAAACCTCAGTTGTGCAAAGTACAAACAAAAAGACCCCCCTTACGTGCCCAATTTCGAAAAAAATAAATATCAGCACTGCTATCTCTAATCTGTATACAAGTAAACAACATTAAAAAGAAATTGAATTGGGCAAAGACAAACTCCCAATAAAGACGATAACTTCCCGAGATAGACAAAAAAAAAAGGAACCTCAATTGTGCAAAGTAGCAAATGACTCCCCCTTACATGCAAAATTCGCAAAAAATAATTAATTTCAGCACTGCTATCTCTAATTTCTGTATACAAGGTACACACTTTAAAAATATTGATTGGTGCAAAGCCAAACTCCAATCGAGACAAATAGTTTCTTTCTTAAATAGACAGAAACAAAGAAACTCAATTGTGTAAAGTACAAAACGACCCCCCCTTACGAGCCAAATTTCGAAAAATTATTATTTCCAGCACAAACAAGGAGACCTGCTAACTCTAAATTTGTAATAAAATTAAATACACCTTAAAAGAAATTGTTGGTGAAAAGTAAACTTCCAAAATCAGACCGAAATAATTTCGAGATAGACGAAAAACAAAAAAAAACCTCATTGAGAAAAGTACAAAACGACCCGCCTCTTACGTGCAAATTTCGAAAAATATTAATTTCAGCACTGCTAACTCCTAATTTTTGTATACAAGTAAACACATTAAAAAAATTGATTTTGGTGCAAAGTAAACTCCAATCAGACGAATAGTTTCCGAGATAGACGAACAATAAATGGAACCTCTTTGAGGCAAGTACAAACGAACCCCATCCTTAAACGTGCCAAATTTCGAAAAATATTAATTCAGCACTGCTAACTCTAATTTTGTATACAAGTAAAACACATTAAAAAGAATTGATTGGTGCAAAGTAACTTCAATCAGAACAAATAGTTTTCGATATAGACGAAAAACAAATTAGAACCTCAATTGAGCAAAGTCAAAACGACTCCACCCCCCTAACGTGCCATTTCGGAAAAATATTAATTTCAGCACTGCACTAACTCTAATTTTTGTATACAATGTAAAAACATTAAAAGAAATTGATTGGTGCAAAGTAAACTCGCGATAGGACGAATTAGATTCGAGATAGCGAAAACAAAAAGGAACCTCCAATGGGTAAAGTAGCAAAAAGAACCCCCTTACGGTCCAAATTTCCAAACAATATTATTTCAGCACTGCTTACTCTAATTTTGTATACAGTGAAAAAACATTAAAAGAAATTGATTGGTGCAAAGTAACTCAATCAGACGAATAGTTTTCCGAGATAGAACGAAAAACAAAAGGAACTCAATTGAGCAAAGTAACAAAACGAACCCCCCTTACGTGCCTAACATTTCGAAAAATATTAATTTCAGCACATCAAACTCTAATTTTGTATACAAGTTAAACAATTTAAAAGCATTGATTGGTGCAAAGTAAACTCAATCAGAGCGAATAGTTTCGCGAGATAGAACGAAAAACAAAAAGGAACCCCCCGTGGATAAAGTTACAAAACGGACCGCCCTTACGTGCCAAATTTCGAAAAAATATTAATTTCAGCACTGCTAACTCTAATTTTGTAATCAAGTGAAAAAAATTAAAAAAGAAATTGATTGAGTGCAAAGTAAACTAAATCAGACGAATAGTTTTCCAGAGAATAAGACGAAAACAAAAGGAAACCTCAATTGAGCTAAAGTACAAAACGACCCCCACAATACGTGCAATTTCGAAAAATATTATTTCAGCATCATCTACTCTAATTTGTATACAATGTAAAACACATTAAAGAAATTGATTGGTGCAAAGTAAACTCCAATGCAGACAATAGTTTTCGATATAAGACGAAAAACAAAAAGGAACAAAATTGAGCAAAGTACAAAACGACCCCCCCTTACGTGCCAAATTTCGAAAAATATTAATTTCAGCACATTGGCTAACTCTAATTTTTGTATACAATAAAACACATAAAAGAATGATTGGTTGCAAAGTAAACTCAATCGAGAATAGTTTCCGAGATAGACGAAAAACAAAAAGTAACCTCAACTTAGGCAAAGTAACAAAACGACCCCCCATAACTGCCAAAAATTTCAAAAAATATTAATTTCAGCACTGCTAACTTAATTTTGTATACAAGTAAAACACATTAAAAAAAAAATTGATTGGTTAAAAGTAAACTCCAATCAGCCCGATAGTTTGCGAGATAGAACGGAAAAACAAAAAGGAACCTCAATTTGGGCAAAGTACAAAACGACCCCCTTACGTGCCAAATGTCGAGAAAACATTAAATTTCAGGCACTTGCTACTCTAAATTTTGTATACAAAGTAAAACATCATTAAGAAATTGATTGATTGCAAAGTAAACTCACAATCAGACGAATACTTTCGAGATAGACGAAAACAAAAAGGAAGCCTCAACGTGGGGCAAAGTCACAAAACGACCCCCGCCTTACGTGTCAAATTTCGAAAATATTAATTTCAGCCACTGCTAACTCTAATTGTATACAAGTAAAACACATTAAAGAAATTGATTGGTGGCAAAGTAAAACTCCAATCAGGACGAATAGTTTCCGAAATAGACGAAAAACAAAAAGGAACCTCAAATTGGGCAAAAGAAAAAACGACCCCCTTTTA